>JADNRX010000448.1:0-42117 GCA_015501595.1 Hymenopellis radicata
GACGGTAAGAGAAGAGGGCAGCGCAATAGGACAACAAGTGGATCGGCCTTCCTTAAATTCCGGCTTGCTTTGTTTGGCTCTATTTCCCTGAACATGTGATCGCTTCCACTCTGCGCCACAAAGATGAGAAAACTGAGTCATTCACACTTGGGAGTACCGCAGAAGGACTAGGAATAAGGATATACGGTGTGTGTAGACAATCAGTAATGTAAAGGTAGACAACATGATAGCCCAATATCTAGAAAATGTCCAAAAGTGGGACGCGTGAAGGTCCATTAGAGAGTTCAATCTAAAGTCCAACAAGGCGATAAACGCCTTTAGCGACTGGCGCGCACGAGAGGATCAGGCCAAAGAGACGCAAGTCTTGCCGTCATACGACTTCATGAAGCCAGGGGCACATGAGTAGACTGCACGATAAGAAACTTTGTTAGCCTTATCCAGAACAATGCAAAAAAAAAATGCCTACCAATGCAGCGCTTCTCCTCACAGGCAACGTTCCAGGCACCGTCGATCGCCGTGCAATCTTGACCTTGCCCGAGCGAGGGGCAGCCACCGCATGCCTCGAGATCACTCGAGGTGTCCATGCACTCGTAATCACCGGCTTCCATGCCCGGGATAGGGCAGGCGTCGAGGCCGAGCGGGCACAGGGGAGCGGAGCGCGACTTCAACGCATCCCGCTTGGCCTTGTTATGATAACCATAGCCGTGGGAAGGCTGAGAAGGGGGAGTAGTCGTCGTGGGAGGTTGGCAATAATCGAGGTCATCGTTCCACGACCAGTTGTTAGGGCAGGACGGTTGGTCGCCGCCGGGAGGGTTGCTTGGAAGACAGCAGCCCTTGTCGTTGCCCCAGTAATGGGTGTCGGGGCATTCGGTATCTGTGGGGGGAGTCGGCTTGGAGGGGACTCCGCCTGAAGGCAGACAGCAGCCCTTCTTGGAGAACCTAGAACGAATGATATCAACAAACAGTGAACGAGATCTGAAAAGAATGCGCGTACCAGAATTCAGAGCTGGAGCAGCTTGAGCTGCCACTCGAACTCGAACCTCCTCCATAGGAACCAGAGCTACCACCATACGAGCCAGAATCGCCTCCATAAGAACCAGTATCACTACTACCGTAGTTGGAAGAAGAGTCACCGCCGCCGTGGGACAAGACAGTGGGCAAGAACGCCACAAAGAGGGCAAGAGCTGCGAAGCGTGAAAAGAGCGACATTGTAAAAAGAAAGGAAATCTGGTAAAACCAGGTGCTTGTTGTTTTAGCGGAGAAGGGGGAGGAAGTTCAAAAGGAATGACAATAGCGGTCCTTTATATATGCCAATACTTGGCATATGATGCGGAAAACTTCTCATCAATCTGTTGTATGTAAGTCATTGAATATTTCCGGCGGATGCTTTCCGGCGTGTGTGTTTCAACCTTGACATATCAGAATCGATTCCCTGCAAGTTGAAGGGAAATCCAGAAGACGGAACAAGGCAATCTCGTCTTTATGTTGATCCATCGACACCCAGAAAAGAGCAGGAACAGGCTGAGTAAGGAGCAAAGGAGCCATCAGACATATCAGAGCGTGTGGTACCACGGGCATCGTTCACCGACTGGACCTTCGTAGATGGCTTCGAACGCCCAGGTACGTCCCGTTGATGAAACACCTTGTCATCAACTTGATCGAACGACGGGTACGCCTGTTGTGAAGGAGATAGAACACATCCTGTGGGCACATGCGGCTTAGCTTCGACGAGACAATTGGTATATGAGAGCCATGTTTATAGAATGTCTGAGAGAATATACAATCCGTATTTACACTCTGCACGAAAGATCAGGATAAATCAAATCTGTCAGTCATCTCGAGCAGACGTACTTAATGTTCTTCAGAGCGCGACTAGCGAAATACTGCACGTCTGCATCTGGATCTTTGCTGAGTTGGTCCAACGCCGGTTTTATTCTCTGCACCAGCAAGGCGTTTCCTTCCGGCGTCAAGCCATAAGTGGTTCCTAAAACTTCCAGAGCTTTAGCAACGTTGAACCGAATGTTCGGTATGCCGTCGCTGGCAAGTTGAAGAAGCGGGTCTAGTATTTCCGTGCTGACGATCTCAAGGTTGAGCGCGGGAGCAATAATCTGTCATGAAATTGAGCTTTGTGTCAGAACTGAGGAGAAGTAGGGTAGGGAGGAGTCAATACCGTGATAGCTTGCACTGTTGTCATACGGAATAGGTAATTGGGATGTGTTCCCATACCCATGACACGAGGAACGATAGCGACCTTGCCCCAATCCAGACCGAACACCTCGATGAGCTTCTTCAAATTAATTGTTGCCGACTCTCGAATGCTGAAGACCGTGTCTCCAAGCCAAGACATACAGAGATTTCCGAGCTGTTCGTCGAAAAATGGCTTGCCTAGTTGCTTGGCGAGCAATGGAATATACTCAATGATCGCCTGTCGCACGCGCCAGGACTTATCTTCCGCCAACTCGACGATAGCTGGCAGGAGATTCTCCGAAAGCATTTCAATACCGATAACTATTGGGAAATCAGAAATTGAAAGACGACGAAAAGAAAATGTTCAATACCCGTGTTGACAGTCTCCAGTTTGCTAATGATATTCAGCCTCACATCGGGGAAATCGTCCTTCAACAGGTGGAGGAAGAGGGGAAGGAGATGCTCAATGGTTGGTTCCCGGCCCAAGAGCGGCGCGAGTCCACTAATTTGGGTAGCCAAAGCCGCGCGGACGTGTTGGGAGGCGTCTGTGGACATGTCACGGACACATGGTACAATTCGAGCCAGAATGACTTCTTTATCAAGCAATTTCGCGAATGCTTTCAGAAGTTCAGCGCTTGGCCTCAGACATTGACTATGTTATTCTCACCTGGAATTTGCCCCGCGGCAGCGGTACGGACCTCGGCTTCGTTATCCTTCAAGAGCGCCACGAAGTGACTGATCAACTCCTCCCGAACGATCTCGACACCGACCGCTTCCGCCAGCTAAGTCACATCAAGTTCAATGGCAAGGTCCCGCAATACAGCAACCGAGACACACCTCATTGAAATGATTGGCCGCCATATAGCGCACTCGCCAGCTTTTATCGGTTATGCTACCTCTAATTTGCTTGAGAAGTTGCTCCTTGACCTCTCCAGGAGACATGCTTTTCGCGATAACAATCAGATCCTCTACCGTCAATAACCTGACTGAATCTTGGTCGTCTGACTGGAGTCTACGATATACGGGCAGTCCGTCAGATACGATATGCGCGGGTGTAAAATGCTTGAGCAGAGGCTGTGACGACGCGTTTCAGTGATAAGCCCGCGATAGTGCACAATTCACGCACCCCAAGCCACTTTGCGGCAGCTCGACGGACCATCGGCGTGTCATCAGCACCTAAAGCAGCGAAGCCTTTGCGAAGCTCATCCTGGAGAGCGGGCGAAACGTTGGCGTAGACTGCTGGGTACAGAGCCGCGGATGAGGTACGAGAGGTGAACCACTCTCCGGATGAGAGTCGCTTCAGGAGAGGGATGTAGAATTCTTCGAGCTGTGAAGGCGAAAGAACGACAGCAATTTTTGTAATAGATTCTGCTGCCTATAGCAAAGAAATTTAAGGAAACGACATGAGGACAAACTCGGAGAATATCGCACCTTGTCTCGGACGAGTGTCTCTTCAACAGCGGAGAGGTTCTCTAGCGGCCCAAGCAGAACATGTGCGTACTCTTTGCCCCCAATGTACTCTTCAAATGAGCCCAACTCCTCCGCCAGCGCTAATAGAACCTCATCTTCATCATCGACCGAGTCCTGCAAGAAGGGCACCAATTCTTGTCGGGCGCGATCAGGGCCCAGCGCCAGAGCAATCGTTGGAATGCTATGAATGGCGTTAAGTCGCAATTGAACATCTTCAGACCGCAGCTCGTCCATCAAAATGGCGATGGGTGCAATCTGCGAACAGCATTAGCGATTATTGGCGGTAGTAGAAGGGACGAGGATGCGGACCTCGTCTGTCGAGAAACCGGGATCCATGATGCTTATGCTCGTGACTCCCGAGTCGTTCTATGTTGTGAGAGGTATTATTATCGGAACTGTATGGTTTCGACGTATTTTGCGGTCGGTCAGTGAGTGGAGATGAACGTCGTTGATCGTGCAGAGCAAGGCGGGTGGCTGCCACATGGCATTAGTTACCATTTTTGGTTCGCAGTCAACTTTCTTCTGACACAAGTCCTGGAGTAAGAAAAACACATTTTAGACGACATACAAACATGTAACTACGCCTAATACAAACAGAAACTAACTACAAATACACTCGAAAGAAAAAGTCTTCACGAAGAAGACGGGGGTTTCAAAAAATTATGCGGATACCCTGGCGAAGTCAGAAACAACGCCAGAGACATCTCCTCGTTCCAAGTCAAAGACGAGGAATACAAAAGGAGAGCCGCGAGAGAAAGACGTATGGCCCGAAGCCTTCGTCTTCTCCTGCGCCGGAGCGCGTTGTGCCGGTCAGGCAGATATCAAATCTCTTGGGCATGCCGCCAAATTCGTTCATAACGATATTCTTCGCGCGTTTCGCACGTCAAGACTTCTAAGAGTCCATCACGATTGCAACAGTGGCAACGTGGAAAACACACTCTTTCGAGCGGAAACACACTCTTTCGAGCGGAAAACACACTCTCTCGAGCGGAAAGCCATATAGGTTCGTAGTCATCGACAACAAATCGAACGTCGGCATCAGGCGCGTGCAGATGCACACAAGGACATCGATAGTCAGGGAATCCAACCTCGTGTATCCAGATCCTGATGGACATAAAACTCGTTGTCGGTCAAAGTATTGTCATCCAAAGACGTCAATCTTGTCATCCAAAGACGGTATCAATCTTGTGAAAGATGAAAGAGTCGTGGTGAAACCCGACAATCGTCAGAAGATCGCTTGCCTGCCATGCCAGAGCCAGGACGCGCGAAAAGCGCTAGGGGTGTCGATAATGCTCGCGCACCTCGTGCACCCCCGCTGATCCAGGCCGGCACAGCAGCTCTCGGCATTCGTCCGTGCTAAGGAACCCGCTAGAGGTTCCCTACTGAGGTCGTTCTCGTTCTCGAAATGAGTCAAAGGGACCGTCCATGTTCTCCTTATCGGAGTTCTCGTCGCTCCTTATCGGAGGCTTCACTTCGCAGTGATGCGGCATAGTCGTCGCAGTACAATAGGGTCGCAGATACACAGGAGTTTGCATCTTGTTAGTTCGAAAGGAGATGAAGAGATTTATCTTCATGTGCTAGAAGACAACGGCCGCATCAGCAAGGACACGGAGGAGTAGGATCAGACTAGGTCTGTCCCGTCCTTTCGCCAGTCGCTCTAGCACCCTTATGAGACTGAATCGTCCATCGATGAGGGCCAGTCGCTGACATCGATGGAATACGGTATGTAGACGGCGTCGACAGAGCTCCTCTTGCGCCACAGCTATCGGAGAGGAGCCGACCACCGAGGGGTTGTCGCGCGTATGAATCCAGGAGCGTCCAGGTCGACCGACATGGCTGTAGCTAAAGAAGAGGAGGAGTCATACCATGCGGGTTAATAACAAATCTAACGCACTTGAGGGCCGGTCGTATATTTACCCGGATTTCCGGTCCGCAGTCGCTCTCGATGATACCGGAGTTAAATCCGAGTAATCAGCCACATCGCAACTCCAAATTGAAACAGAATTGACCAATTATGCCAGTTCAAACTACAGAAAGACATGCGATATTGACCCACCCAAATGTCTGTCCTGTTTCATGCTGTTCAAACCATCGGCTTACATCGTTTGTAGGGATCTAGTGTCGAGGTCCTTCTGTACGGGGCTAGTGTCATCTCTTGGGTATCCGCAACCAAGCGGAGTCCCGAGTTATCTGAACGCCTCTTTGTGTCAAAATCCACCGCTCTAAATGGTAGCAAGCCTGTCAGAGGCGGTATCCCATTCATCTTCCCATGTTTCGGAGCACCTTCTCATCCCGACCATATGCGCCTCAGCCAACACGGCTTCGCTAGAAATACCGTCTGGAAATGGGGTGGCATCACCACTGATGACAACACCAGCGTCTCTGTGAAGCTTAGTTGGTACCTTTGACGTGTCGTCTCGAACTATGCTGAGTATTCTTGTTATCAGCTTTGGAACCCACCGACGCGATAAAAGCGGTCTACGAGCGGCCATTCAAGCTGACCTACATAGTCACTCTCTTCGAATACGATCTCAAGACCGAGCTACATGTCGAAAACTCGTCCGCTTCTAGTCTATTCCCTCCGGATGCCCTGGAATTCCAAGCGCTCTTCCACAACTATATCAGGTCTCCAGCCATTGATGTGCTTGTTGGTCCTCTGAAATCTCGCACGTTCTACGATAAAACCGAAGCAACAGAGGAGGGTAAATCGACGCCTAAAGTGGAAACTCGTTCTGGAGTTGACGTGAAGAAGTTCACTGACTCCGTTTACGAGAATGCTGGTGGGAAGTATGAAGTTACATGGCCGGGGGGTGGTCTTGACATCGAGGCGAAGAATCTGAAAGACGTTGTCGTTTGGAATCCTCAGGCCGACGCAGGCGCTAAGATTGGGGACATGGAAGCCGGTGGCTGGTTTGTCTTGTACTGAGCGTTCGGTATTGTAACTGACCTTGCAACCAGGGAGAGATTCGTGTGTGTCGAACCGGGCACCGTCAAGGGATTTGTCAAGTTGGAGCCCGGAAAGACTTGGATCGGCGAACAAACGCTCTCTGTTGTTCACGAAGAGCGCCGTTTGACATCCCTCTAGCTTGAAGCAATATGAATTAGATGAAGTGTATCCTTTATGTACAGTAACAGCGCAAAACCAGCAAAATTGATTCATCCATAGTATATGCCAACATGAGAATGCCTGTGAATCGAGCGTCCGATTCCACCCAGTTCTAGGACCTCTCCGCTGGGAGGATACGTGAATGACCTGTCGGAAGGTCGCGTGGCCGTAGGCGAGGCGCGTCGGCGCGTAAGACAGGGCGTACGGCGGACGGGAATAGTCGTAAAGGTCGTTAGTCGGCAGATTGTAACCCATATGCCGTAGGAAGCGTTTGACCCGCGCTCGGGGAGCCGTTACACGGGTGCTCAGCGGGCCTGGCGTGACGGTTATCGAGATACAACGTGAAGGGGGTTAATCCATCGACGGGAACAAGACGGGAGCGAAACAGACTGAAAACAACGATGACAATTCTAACTAAGGTACTCTGACACGACAAACACATATGTAATCTGGCTTAGTCATCGAACCTCCCACGATTCCGATTCCAGCATCCCTATCCTATCACAGTGCCCCCCAATCGTGGAAGGGAGATTTAAATGGCCTGGGTTAGTTGGTTCGAATACTTCGACTGAAATTCTGACTGGCATAGAGGTCAGAAATTTCGCGAGAAAATTTGAGCCTCTTGATTCCAACAATCAAGGCTCAAACTGTGATGCAACGGCACCTCGTCGGCGTGTCGTTCCTGTTCGATCCGCCACACTTCCGAGACTCAAGTTACTATTGCTCTTCGCGATATCCCTTCACTAGGTTGATGCCAAGTGACAATAGCTCCTTGGAGAATCTCGCCATGTCCAGGAGGCAGGAGCGGCTACATCAGTATGGCATTGGCTCTCTGTGTTCGCCACGTTATGTTACTAGCAGATGCAGTAACGGCTCCTGTGCTGATGCTATCAGGATTCGGCCAACAATGGTCCTCGGGTGCTGTACTCGCCAACTCGCTTCCTAGATGCCCCGTGATGATGGCTCCTCTGGGGAGCTCGCCATGTAGGCCTTGTTGTTGTCCGATGACAGGAGCTTACTACATATCTGCAGCAGTATGGCGTTGGCTCTCTGTGCTCGCTGCTCGCCAACGAGGCTGGTGTAGTAACAGCTCCTGGGCTGACGCCATCTGACACTGATGATCTCCGGTACTGCGATTGCCACCTTGCTAGTAGGCTGACTTGCCATGCACGTCACCTACTACCCCCACAGCCCCCCAAATTAGAAGTGAATTCGCTGCACAGAGCACGGATTTGCTTCTGATTTCCAAAAAAAAAACAAGCGAGCTCGGAAGAGCTGTGGCCCCCCAGACAACGTATGCATGCCATCGTTGCTCATAATGTGGAAAAAAAAACGGAGCAAAATCAAGGCGGGTCCCAGGTAATCAACCACTGTCCCGGTCGCTGATTGAAGTGGATGGGCTGAATTGTTTCTCTTTGAAAGCGGAGCTACAAGCTCGACACTAACAATACTGCCAGAGAGCAAAAACCCAACCATGCGGTATCGGCCTTTGAACGTTCGCCCCCCAGACCAAGGGAAGGGCTCCTAACATTCGAACATACAGTGTAGACAACTCTCGTTCTGAATGGTAGCTTCGAAGTCATGGCGGAGCTGATAACAGTTCTGATTGGAGCAGAGGAGCTATGAGCTCGACAGTGCAATAATACAAGAGAGCTACAAGCTTCATCTTGATAAGTTTCCCAATCTTGATGCTACGTAGTGAGATGATACACTTCAGAGGCAGCATAATCGAAACAGCAATCAGACGTGATGTGAGTACAGGAACATCTAATTGCCAGCAAGGACCAGTCGTCGTTGTCGAGAATTGGCATGCATCCTTAAACGAGGGTGATATTGGGTTCGACGACGTGAGGATCCTCTACGACGACAGCTTTGTAGAAACTGGGGAAGAGCGGGTGGCGAACGATGGGTAAAGCCAAAACCTGAGGATATTGAAACTTCCGGAACCGACTGTCAAGCAATGGTTCCCGACCGGCGCGAAGACGGTGACGACAGCTTGCTGCCACCACTACTGGATGATGTAGGAGGTGTAGAATCGCTGGATGAAGGTGCCGCAGACTCTGCCGAGGACGAATTTGAAGGACTCTCGTCATCCGACGACGACAGCCTGATTTTGGCCTCCTCTATTTCCTCTGGTTCCTCCGCGTCGTCGAGTGCCTTCTTGTCCTTCGTCCTCAGCTTCGTCGCTGGGTCTCGGTTTGGAATTCATCCATCGCGGCTGATGAACGGTTGGCGACCGTTATACGAGTCGCGAGACGGAAGACGAAAAGGAGCGGCTGTTCCAACCATTCACGGGCGACGACGACCGCGAGCTGACTTCAAAGGTTGACAGAGCGCGTCGCGAACATTGCTGTGTCGATTAAGGGATCATACAGCACATCGCGCGGGCGTCCTACGCCACTGAAGCTGACTTTCCATAAGCATTCGTGAGCCAGAGTGCGGTGAGGCCTGGATAGTCGTCGTGCCTAGAGTGCATGTTTGCGGGAGTGTTCTTCACGGGTGCATCTCTTCTGGGAGGCGCCTCCTCTCTGCTGGCGCGTCGTACTGGCGTCTTGGCGAGGGGTCTTGGCAAGAGTGATGTGGGCGAGGAGATAAGAGCCTGATTAGGACTCACCGCCAGCGTGGCTGTGCTGACTCGAAAACTCAAATACCCAGTGAGCAATTGCAATTGATGCTGGAGTTACAACGGCGACACGACGCGGCTTAGCCCAGGTAGCATAATTGCTACAGTGATAGATAAGGCTGTAAAGGCCCAACGGCGAGGAGTGAAAGAAGTTCGATGCAAAGATTCTGAGGCAGCGGATACTGACGATGCGGGTTCATGCAGTGAGATGCGTGACGGTGGCGAGACAAAGCTGAACACCAAATAATGATTATGTCACTTTCCTACATGCCTGGGAATTAACGGGAGAGCTAGAAGCTTCATCCCAGTGATTCCACTCAAGACACAGGAGTTGCCAGTGAGAGCTTCCTCATGTCATGTCCAAGAGAGCTAGAGCTCGATCTTGTTTTGAGGCGCATGAGTATTCGGGGAATCCCGCCATCCATGTGAACGCCTTAGAACAGCATCCGGATATCCTGACAATCGTTTTCGAGGTCGAGCTTGTTGACAAGACAAGTAGGATCATATCTTGATAACGCATCCTCGTTTCCACACCAGCAAGCATTTCGATTTAAATGACCTGGTTAATTCTGCTGCGCCGCGTTCAACTTCGCCGTGGATACTGCATGGCGTGCCTCGAGTTGGTAGCTTTGGGAAAGTACGGTGACTTAAATCATGTCACGCCAGTCGGTTCTGTACGCGGACGGAATCATCGAGACAGGTGACTGAAACGGACGGATGCGAATATGTTGAGCGTCGATATCTGAAGAGATTAGCCTGAAAGACGGCAGCACTTTGCTGTTCAGTTCGTAGGTGATGGATTAGGCGGCGTCTTATAGACGGAAACTGGTCGACTAAGACATGTACAGAGTCCTCGAGACTTGAGGTGCAACGAGCTTTCCACCCTGTGAGCACAACTATGATAATAGAGATAATGTCGATCGCGATGAACGAGCAGCCGCGGCCATGAATAAAAGTTGCCTCACAAAAGAGCGAGAGAGTTCAAAGCTCCATCTCGCCCACGGCACAAGAGCTACAAGCTGCATTGTGCCAGGCTCAAGAGAGCTAGAGCTCAATCTTGCTTAATCGTAACAGAGCGGAAATCGAGGAAATCCCTCTGTGACAACCTCTGTGGCGTGTAGATATTAATGGCGGCGGGCTACGACGCAGGGGCAGCATAACCGAAACGGCAATGAGACGCCAATCTTCCGGAGTAGAGGAGCCTCGATAGCGTGAGACGAGTGAGGGTGGAAGAACGATTCTGAATCGGTAGTAGATACTGATGATGCGGGTTCAAGAGAAAGGCTATTGAGACGCGTGACGGTGACCAGACAAGGCTCAGGCTGAACATCAAAGGACTGCGTTGTTTGTTGATACCGACGAGAGAGCTAGAAGCTTCATCTCTTTTGATACACATGAGCTGAAAGCTCCGTCGAGCCAGATCAAGAGAGCTAGAGCTCGATCTGAGTCTGAAACAAACCCTTTCTCCCAGAGTTTTGGGATGAACAACATTGAACGGAATCATCCACAGCACCTGGTACCTCGATCCCCAGGTAAAGGAATGAGGTCTTCGAGGAATGACAGTCGGTGGACTCGACAGGATATCCGCGCCAAAGTCGATGTCATCCAGCGATCTGCGTGTGCCTTTGTCTGAAGAACGTGATGGACGAACGGGAGATAAATCATCAGTATATCAGGACTGCGAGAGTTGAAGACGAAGTCGAGGGCTGGGTTATGCTCGGCGGCATGCAAGTTATTAGCACTTTGGGGTAGCGAAGAATCGCCCGTCATCGATATGAGCATCCTCGTGGTCCAAGTCGTTGATGTCAGAGGCTTCTCATCAACGCTGTAAGTGTGAGAACCAGCGCCTGAGTCCAATGTCTTGAGAAAAGTCGAACATCACGCGCCGGGTCGTCCTACAACCAAAAGCATTTCACGGGCTCGGCTGTGCCTTCAAAACCTGAAAGGATTTCACTCGTCTGCGCATGTCGAACATTTTGAATAGACTCAAGAAGGATTAAGCATCGAGCGATGGCTTATACGAGGGAGAGGATCCCTTGACCACTATGCGTAGAATTTTCGACCGCAACGCCGTTCCCGTGACTGAATCCCAGCTTCATCGCAGCGACGAGCTAAGAGTCGTCTCTAAATCAAAGTTCGTGTCCTCGAGCGGAATACTCTCTGTCGTAGACGCAGGATTCTAGACAGACGACACCATTCCAGACTCCAGTAACGTTGACGCGCGGAGGGAAATGGACGATAACACAACGGACGACTCATGGGAATAACCACCGCCTCCTACTCATCGTCCTCCAGCATTTATTCCCTAGAAGCCCGAGGTCGCGGTGGTTGATGTCGATGTAACAACAAATTCGGAATATCCCTGGTAAAAGCTGGAGGCGGGCAGTGGGCTGACAGGTCGTGTCCAAGGTTGTTGTGGACTAGAAACAATACTGTACTAACGAGTTTCAGAGAACGCCCTAGAAACGGCCGCGTTGGGCGCGTCGGCGGTAACGAGTGAGTCTGGACGCCCGAAAGAAACAGAGGCGTCGCGTTCGTAATCGATGAAGATGGTGACAAAGAGCTGGAAGCCCCATCATGCCTGGTTCAAGAGATCTAGAGCTAGAGCTCGATCTTGGTTACATGCATCGGAGCTGAAACCTCATCAAGCGTATATGGATAGTTCGCATGTCCCGAGATCACGACATGGATAATTTGTCTGTTGTGGCACATAACTCTCGCTTGAGCACCCCTTTCGCCCCCCAGACCAGCGCTGACTGAGTTCGTTGGTGGTCTTAAGGGTAGGTGCTCAGAATGAGCCTGGAGTACGGCGAGATCAATAGGAAGTGTAAGAAGAACACGACTCAAGAGCGGTGGGAGAGCTAAAAGCTCATCCCGTCCATGGCACGAGAGCTACAAGCTTCATCGTGCTGGAAGAGGGCTAAAGCAGACTGAGTTGTTCCATCCTACACTGTCCAGATCAACCGTTACAATCGTCAAGTTGACGGACATGACTGAAAATTCCTCAAGATGTTGACTAGGTGGATGCCGAATCTTGGAAGCCGCTGCTGAGGTCAATGTCGCCAGAGCGGTGATAAACCCGCAACAATCCCGATAACGCGCCAAATCCTAGTCCGGAAAGTATTGATCGCGATAGGAGCACGGAAAGTTTGGCGAGAGAGCTAAAAGCTTCATCTCGCTGGTGGAAAAAGAGCCTCGTTCAAGAGAGCTAGAGCTCATCTTTCGTCGAGAAGCAGAAGGAGTCTAGTGCAGGAGTTGAATTGATGTTCATTGTCCACAACGCATACGAGTCGTATCACATTGGAATTTGAGCAAGATTGAAGAGGATAATCAAAGTCGAAGGGCGCAACCCGACCAAATAGGTTTGGGATGTGTAGATGCCCGCGAAGCCGTCAAGGACGGAGCAAGGCCAGGTTAGATCCCGAAACGGACTACGCCAGTTCTCTGATGCAGTAGCACAAACCTCGAATCTTCGCGAAGATACCCATAAGCGTGATCCTTAGATTCAAGAGTCCGAGTCCACACCATCAAGGTAACCAATGCCTGGAGTAGGAGATTCAATAGTGGCGAGAGAGCTAAAAGCTCCATCCCGCGGGCCGTGGCACGAGAGCTACAAGCTACATCGTGCTAGGTGAAGCAAAACTCCAGAAATCGAGTCCAGAATGGCAGTGAGACGAAGCCGGAGACACGTCAGAAGGAGGAAATCTTGTACAGGATTTCAAGTTAATATGGGCAACTTCTGGTGGTGTGAGTCGCCATGATGGTTGCACGCGACTTGAAGGTGAAGCATACGAGTCTGTAAAGCAGAGACGCCCACAAGAATCGGAGTTGTACAAGGCGGCGAGTCGGGTAGTCATGGGCAAAGGTTGCGTCCGTCTGAAATGGGAAGACACCTCCTTGGAATAGCGACGTCGAATCGAAGAGTATCTGCTACATGCTCTAAAAGCGAGCCCAAGACCTCCATCCATACGCTATATGTAGCACCTCGCAATTTGGAATGACTTGTTAGATTCCAAGCCTGGATGTGCATCTAGCGGTAGGGTTCATATTGTTGTGGCGCCGGATTCGTCAGACACCACCGAAAGTTCCTTGGAATGTTGAAGACGACAAACCCACTGGTCCTCGTCCTACCGGTCATCCTCGAGAAGGCGATAATTACGGCGACACCAAATTCTTGATCCCAAGAGGCAGCGTCAAGATTCGCACAGTCGGCGTCAGGCGTGTCGGATGCGGTGTCAAAATAGTTGGTACTGAGGACCGGAGATCTTGAACCATGGAACGGAAATGCGACCACCAAGGAACATGCCCAAACACGGTTGATCCTAGGAGCATTGGTGCCGGCGTCAAGATTCGTAGAGCCAGCGTACGGTATCGAAGAATAGCTGATGTCTAGGACTCGAATCTTGAACAGTAGAGCAAATCCAAATGGTACCAGGAGTGGAAGGTGTTTAATGATCATGAGCGAATCTAGGTTGACGTCGGATGTTGACGTGCAAATCACGATGGTGGCTGCACAACGCTTGATGGCCAATAAGTACGAATACAACGACTTCCAGTCGATATCGGCAGCGAGTATCGCGGGAATTATTGGACGGGTCACAAGTAGTGAGTCGGAGCGTATGAGACCGTAATGCAAAGGTTGCAAAATCATATCTCAAAACGTGCCCATGACCATCCATATGTGTCCCGTTCAAAGACGCGCCAAATCCACGATCCCGTTGGCCGCCCCAAACTGAGCCGGCGTGATCGTATGCCACAATAAGAAGGCAATAGTGTGACCCGAAAATTTCCTGGAGGACAAAGATCGACCAAAGACACCAGATGCCACTGGTAAATGGTCGCGCCCGAGAGAGAAAGGAACGGGCATCCAGACGCCGATTATCTAACGCCTCGCCAATCCTCGTTCCGCGTATTGTTGAGCCTAGCCCATAGCATTGCATTGACGGCGATTGGACGAAGAATAACCACCAATGGTGCAAGCACGATTCGCGTCGGAAGAGGGCAGTTCACAGCTTGGGCCTGCCCTTTCAGTTTGAAGAAACAAAACAGTGGGTCAGAAGCTCAATCTTGTCAGAGGGCCTAGGTAAGGAGAGCTAGAGCTCATCCTCTGTCAAGCCTAGGTAAGGAGAGCTAGAGCTCATCCTGTCCCATCACAAGAGCTGAGGCTCTGTCTTGCTGTTCCAATTCACCTTACACAGCACACGAGGGAGAGCAACACGATATATTGAGAAACAAACACACGACGAGGGGAACTTGTAGTGAAGGTGGCATGCCCAAGTAGTCAGATACTCGAACCGTAAGCGATGCTGTCGTTAAAGTGAACCGACAATGATATCTTCCGAAACTCGTGATCCTCGTCCTACTGGTCCCAGCAGTATCTAGGTCGACGTCGGCTGTAGGCATGCACGTCGAGACAGTAGCCGGATACTGGAGCACAAATCCGAGGCATTACTAGCAAGCGGTACAAAAGTCGTGTCGTGTCGACGGTGATGCCGGAGGTGATGAGACAAAGCTGGAAGGTGAAGATTTCTGGGCTTGAGGTACGAAACCACCGAACAACGAGACTGTATTGTTCGGAATTGACGGCGACGCGGATCGCACGAGTGGTTGATGATGGTCATAAGGAATGAGTCGGGGATACGAAGATGATGCGGGCAGTGAGAGTCTAGAGACCACGAGCGCATCCTGGCCGTGGGTACGTGAATGCGGATGCCAACGGCGCTGGACAGCTGGGGCCACGGTGAAATTGTGCGAGAGCCCAAGCATCAAATGCAAGGATGCAGAAAGACTCTGAGTCGACAGCGGCGATGGATAATGACAGCGTTAAACGCGCTGAAGCAGGCAGCAAAGTCGTAGGAGCCAGGAATGTGAGACGCATATCATATCAAAGAGAGGAGCCGGTGGAAGACCTCGGGTGTAGTTACTGGGAAGTGATGCTTGGAGGGCGACGGCGTGGAGCAAATGAGGACGCCGCAGGGCACGAAAGCTTGATGAAAGTCCCGGAACTAACGTGTAAACGCAGGTCAAGTTGAGGCCGCGGCGGATACGCTCGATGGCACAGACGTAGAGTGAACGTGCTGCGAACATGGGAGCGACACGCTCGACCATGCAAGTATACGAGAGAGCTACAAGCTTCATCTCGTAACATGTGGGCATGAGAGCGACACGCTCGACCATGCAAGGTGGGAGAGAGCTACAAGCTTCATCTCCAAGAGAGCTAGAGCTCATCTTTTAAGAGCGCAAGGGAACTGGAAGCTCCACGATGCGAATGCCGGGAGCTAGCGGCTCAACCGGACTTGGTATCCTCCGGGAAGCGGTGAAGTCCTGGGTGTCCCCACCACTGTGAATCGAGCGTCCGATTCCACCCAGTTCTAGACCTCTCCGCTTGGAGGATACGTGTATGACCTGTCAGAAGGTCGCGTGGCCGTAGGCGAGGCGCGTCGGCGCGTAAGACAGGGCGTACGGCGGACATGAGATGGTCGTAAAGGTCGTAAGGGTGCACTCTGTAACCCAAAGGCTGGGAGCTTGTCACCCGAGCTCGGGGAGCCGTTCACACGAGTGCTCAGCGGGCCTGGCGTGACGGTTATCGGTATACAATCGTGAAGGGACTTAAGCCATCGACGGGAACAAGACGGGAGAGAGACAGACGAAACAGACTGGAGGCAACGACAATGATAATTCTAACTAAGGTACTCTGACACGACAAACACATATGTAATCTGGCTTAGTCATCGAACCTCCCACGATTCCGATTCCAGCATCCCTATCCTATCACAGTATGCATTCGTAGGCAGGATGAAAAATGGGTCCGAATCATGCTCAGCGTGTCCCACAACGCCAGGAACCAGGACGAGGTCGAGAGAATCCAGCGCGAACATCCGAACGAAGCTGGTATCATATCAGAGGATGGGCGTCTCTTGGGTTGGCTCAGTGTCACGCGTGGTTTGTGCGCTTTGCGATCTCCGGTTGTTCCCACTGATATTATTGACAGCTCTCGGGGACTTCCAAATGAAAGCGTCGTATTCCATCGGATCGCGAGGACTCTACTGGATCTATCGTGGTACTTTGCCGTCCGCATTCTGGGGCGAATGGAAAGAAGCGGGTCATATCAACATGCCGTACATGTCTAGCACAGCCGATGTTGCATGCCACGCGCTTGCGCAAGGTGACATGCTAATTTTTGCATCTGACGGCCTCCGAGATGCCTTGCCCCCACCCTGACGCCAGACGAATGCTGGGATATTCTTGTCGCGCTTGCCAAAGGTGCTCCTGACGCGCGTGTAGGACATGAGCGTATCTCTGACGCTGGAAACAATGCGGCCGAGACCCTGATCAAGAACACACTCTTTGGCAAGGATGTCGAGAAGATGGAGACTGCCATCAAGGCCACGCGCGATGATATCTCAGCCGTCATTGTAAACTTCAAGTAGCCTACTCCGTTTTGTAAAAATGCACCCCCCGTCCTCTATTAACTCATGTCCCCAGTGCGAAGTTGATCATGAGTCCGCGCTCTTCACCCACAACCCATGTCCTCATATTCACGTGTCACACCGTTGGATTGTACTGGCTCAGTGACTCTCATTCGAATTCGTTCGGGCTTACCGGAGAATCATGTCCGCTAAACGCCGCGCTGTTAAGCGAGAGCGTTAGCGCAGTTCCTGTGCCTGAATGAGAGCATTCAGCACAGAGGAACTTTGCGCACAACGCGGACGAACATGTAGCGCAATATAAAGGTATTTCAGAACGCTGTACTCAAGACGTGTCACAAAATAAAAATGCATAAGCAGGGATTGAACTCTAGGCCTTCCGGGACCCGGCCTTTATAGAGCGATCGATCACTTTTTCACTCTTGACTTCTTACCACCATGTGCTCCGGACGGTCCTTGCATGGAGCCCGGTGTGGCCGCACTGGGACTCCTCTCATGCATTGTACTGCCCTTCGGCTCTGCTTGGGACCGACTGGCGAGGGGTGCACACCTCGTCAGTCCTTGAACATGCATCTGATGGGCGGGGTTGTCGCAGTCTAGGAACCACTGTTCCGTCTTAAGGACTCGCTATCTTCACGCCGCTCTGCAGTCTCTGCTGGGAGAATGTCGTCTTTTTTTCGGGTATTCTGGGGGGAACTCGCGTTCATTCGTCTTCTGGGGGCAACTCTCGTCCGTTCGTCTTCTGGCGGCCCGTTCGTCTTCCTGGGGGCAACTCTCGTTCGTTCGTCTTCTGGCGGCCCATTCGTCTTCCTGGGGGAACTCTCGTTCGTTCGTCTTCTCACTGTACGTCCTCTCATGTAGTCTCTTCGTCTACTTACGGTCGTTCTTTTGCAGTCTATCCTCCTTCAACGGTAAGTCAATGTCGCCGCTGGTGCAGGCTCTCACCGTCATCTGTAGGGCTTGAGCCTGGTTCTATCAGCGAGTGTGGTTCTCCTTCTATCACCGAGCGTCGTGCTCGTTCTTTCAGCAGTGCTACCGCTGCTTCGTCGTAAGTCTTCCTCTCTTGTCTTCAAGACAGTAACCTATAATTTTAGGCGTGTCTTATGCTAGTGAACTCGTTTGGAGGGGTCGGCGGCGTATGGGCATAGAGGCGGGCAAAGACGGCGGCTTGATCACCCGCCGTCTTTTTTCGCCTCTGCTGTGGGAGCGGCGGTAATCACTTGTTGTATTGTGTTGAACTTGTCGTTCTCTTGTTGTTCTTGTGATGCTACGCTCAGTTGGCGGTGTGACAAGCGCACGGGCCAGGTCACGTGATTGTTGGCTCGGACTGGTTCCGGTGGGTCACGTGCCTTTTGATCCGCAGACACGCCTACGTACCGCGAATATAGTAAACGACACGCTCAACCGGAGGCGCTGTAGAAACACTTGTGATGGTTGCGCTAATATTACATTTATTTGTACTTCTTACGAACATTCAACCGCCTGCGAGAGCGTTACCTTCAAAAGCGCCCCAGTGAGGAACACTTACATGATCCGCCTCTAATCCGACTTCGGCTTCGTTAGCCAACACGTATCTACTTCGGCTTCGGCTTGGGCTTAGGCTTGGTAGGCTTCGAGGGCAAGCTCTGCACATGGTGAGTCATAGAACGGGACACCGGAAACACCCTCACTTGCACCGAGCTGGGACAGGTGGCGGCCCCACAGTCCTTATCCTTCAGCGGCGTAAGCGGACGCTGAGGTGTAGATGCCGGATTTGGTTTAGTCGTACACACTAGGCAAAAATATGAGCGACATGGTCGGAAAGGGAGTAGACAAAGTCACTCGAAACTCGCAGCGACGCAGTAAGAGGATCCCTGAGAGAACGGGGGGATGATTCACATTGCCTTTCGTCAATGTTCTTTATACTGTTCAAGTAGCGTGCGCTGTCGCCGTCGGTTAATACCGAATGTTCATTCGGTATTAATAAACATTCGGTGTTAACGGACCCGGGGCGCCGACTCGGAAATCACCGAAGAAACCTTGCACGGTCTCCTCTTTGCGTCCAACCATCACTGCGAACATGGCATCTCAACCAGATATTACCGCCACCACCTTCACCTTTGAGGGAATGGACATTCATTCGGCTAGCCTCCAAATGAAAAACGAGGATAGAACCACCATCTTGCTGTTTGAACATGGGACCATAATTGCTATTTTTGACGGTGCATACAGAGCCATTTTTGCTCCTTTGTTATTGCTAACCCTTTTTCGTCCAGGTCATCTTACCGCTGAGTTGTCAGAGTACGCGTCGCAAGTCCTTCCCCGCGCCATCGCCGACCGCATTTCCGCGGACATCCATGGTAGTCTTGACATTCCAGACATCATGAAGTCGGAGATTAAACAGTTCGACGACTCGCTCCTGGAAAACTTCACGAAACTCTTTGCCGAGGGAGAGGACTTTTCCCATGAGCAGTGGGATGACGCCAGCGAGTTGTATGCTGTGATAGGGTACCGAGGAAGTAAAACCTTCGAGGATTCACGCTTAGCAGTCATAGGCTCGACGGCCGTTATCGCGTTCATTAATAGCGCCCGGACGCACGTCTGGGTAGCATCGCTTGGAGACTCTGATGCAGGTACGCTTCTATTTGTTTGTCTACTCAAAAGCCTACTCAGTCGCTGTCAGTATGCATTCGTACGCAGGACGAAAAGTGGGTCCGAATCATGCTGAGCGTGTCCCACAACGGCAGGAACCAGGACGAGGTCGAGAGAATCCAGCGCGAACATCCGAACGAAGTCGGTATCATTTCCGATGGGCGTCTCTTGGGTTGGCTCAGTGTCACGCGTGGTTTGTACGCTTTGTGATCTGGGGTGTTTCCCACTGATACATTATTGACAGCTCTCGGTGACTTCCAGATGAAAGCGTCCTATTCCATCGGATCGCGAGGACTCTACTGGATCTATCGCGCGCCTTTGCCGTCAGCGTGCTGGGGCGAATGGAAAGAAGCAGGTCATATCAACATGCCGTACATGTCTAGCACAGCCGATGTTGAATGCCATGCCCTTGAGCAAGGTGACATGCTAATTTTTGCATCTGACGGCCTGCGAGATGCATTGCCGCCACCCCTGACGCCAGACGAATGCTGGGATATCCTCGTCTCGCTTGCCAAGGGTGCTCCTGATGCGCGTATAGGACATCAGTGTATCTCGGAAGCGGGAAACAATGCGGCGGAGACCCTGATCAAGAATACGCTCTTTGGCACGGATGTCGAGAAGATGGAGGCTGCGATGAAGGCTACGCCCGACACGCGTGATGATATCTCGGCGGTCATTGTAAACTTCAAATAGGCTACTACGTTCTGTCAAAATACATCTCGCTCCCTTATCCACACATTGTGCAAGTGGGAAGTTCATGTCTGACCACGCGCCAGGTCCTCTTGGATCGTACTCGGCTCAGTGACTCTCATTCATATTCCCTACGAGAACGACCATCTTCTCGCCCGCTAAACGCCGCGCTTTAACCAAGAGCGTTAGCGCAGTTCCTGTGGCTGAATGAGAGCTCTTAAGACAGAGGAACTTTGCCCACAGAGCACCCGAACATGTGGCGCAATATAAAGGTTATTGGACTCTGTTGGATTGTACTCCCTGCGACTCTCATTCAAATTCGTTGTGCCTCACCGGAGAATCGTGTCCGCTAAACACCGCGCTGTTAAGCGAGAGCGTTAGCGCAGTTCCTGTGCCTGAATGAGAGCATTCAGCAGAGAGGAACTTGGCGCACAGCGCGGACCAACATGTGGCGCAATATAAAGGTATTTCAGAACGTAGGCGCATGAACGCACTGCAGGCAGGGCGGGAACGAACTCGTAGGAGAACTCATCCTGCACAGGACATATTTTCTGCTCCGGGAGAGCATATTCGTGCTACGCTATTGCCCTCGACGACACTGGCTCGGCATCCGTCGGCACTCGCTGGGCCTCGCTCGGCACTCGCCGGCATCGGTTTCTCGTACGTGTCATTGTCTTGCCTCGTAAACAACGTAGGCGGAGCCACGCACTGCGTGGAGGGCGGCGAGTAACTCGTAGAGTCATAGTCCATTGGGACATCTTTCTGTTCCCACACCGAGCTTTCGGCACTCTCCGCCAGATCACATGACCAATGTTCACGTTTCATTTCACGTTGTCGTTTTGACTCTCATCATGACCAAAACTCAATCGCGCGTAGGTTCCCTTCGCTGCACACTTGCGTCCGTTGATTACTCAATTTATCTTTAGTTCTTGAAGGCTAAGCAAGCTGGCCCACTGCGACGGAGTCAGTCGGACCGCGCCTCGCGCGCCGTGAAGGCGCTGAGCAAAAAGAAAACCATCGGGGTACGTACCGTCAACCTGTAAAGCCCACCCTAACTAACTTACATTCAGCTTGAAGAACCCGTTCTGTATAATCCCCACAATAGGGACTATCTTCTCAAGCGTTGCCGCCCTCCTGCTCCTCGCGTTTCGAAGAATGACTACACTTCGCTCCAAAAGGACGCCAAAAAGTTCGCGGCCAACCTTATTGCCAACATCACCCAGTTCGCACTTGTCGTCACAACCAACTCTACGTTCAAGGAACACTGCCGGGAGGTGAAGCACTACATGAAGGCTGCTGGTCCCAATCGTGCGCAGATCCTAGCCGAAGCCGATACCCTGGCAGATACGGGATTTCGCAAGATTCCTGTCGTCCCGTTCACGACGCTCATTTATTCCTCCGACGGGGTTTTACTCTTTCTCTACGTTGGTCTTCGTCCCCACCAGAAACAGTCCTTCACACTGGACGAGTTTCGAAACTGCCGGGAGATAACGGCGAAATACGTTGCAAAATCGGCGAACCAGTTCGAGTCTGATAGACTGGGTGTAAGTACTGTTTTTTTCTCTCAACGTCTCATCATTGATCATCTTAGCTGCGAGACACGAAACGTCTGTGGATTGCCGTGCAGGCTTTGGCGAGTTCTGTCCCCCCACCCCGGATGGACAAGGAGAGCAAGCGTCACCGTGACGACTGGAAGACGTTCGCGTCTCACGTCTATAAGGATCTCGTCCCCAAATCGGAGTGGCGCGCAGTGTATCATGTTATGCACTGCTGGACGCAAAAGGGTCATGCCAACGCGTCAACAGTGGGTTCTATTCAACTGGGGCTTTAGTTCACCGCTAATCTCATCTTGAAGCCGATGTCGCCATCCGCAGCCACTAACGCCGCGCACTATGTTGCGCAAGATGTGTTTGTTGAGCGAACTCAGATCATTACGACGATCGCCAGCGCACTCTACAAGAGTTTCTGGCCAATCGAGTACGAGGATGCTCGCCGGACGTTTAAAGCCGGGCGCTATTTTCGAGATGACTGCGGCCCTTGGCTTGGTCGGGCGGTGGGCTATAAGGTACCCACTACTACCCATCCTGACGAGGGCGATAAAGGCCCCACGTTCCTTACCTCCGCTGGCTCCTTCACCGGCGGCAACCTGCAGATTCACAACCTACAGGTTCAATTCTCCTATCGTCCCGGAGACATGGTCCTTGGCCACTTTGGGAAATTTTTCCATCGAGTCTCCGCTTGGTCGGGCACCAAAGCTCCAGGCACGCTCGGCCAGGTTATGAGTCAACACAACCTCACTCCAGGGCGTGTCTTTCTGGTGTTGTTTAACAAAACTGACACTGCTATGCGTCTGAAGGACAAGGAGGCAGGTTGGGCTAGGCAAACCGCTTTCGGCGCCCAGGAGTTTGTGTAATATAGTTGTAGTCGTCTGTAGGGCACCGGTAATTAGTTTTGCCAAGACAAACTTAGCCGCGAACCCTGACTGGAGTTGCCGTACTTGTTTCCTCCTACTATATTGTCGCCATGTCTAAACCCTCCACGTACATCCCCAAAACGCTCGAGGAGGTCTGGCACCTCTATGACCATGACGACGAAGCATCACGCGAGAGCGTCAAGATTGTACGTGGAGGACACAGCTTCACGTACGAGCCCGGCTACGAGTACGTCTGTTCTTCTTCGTTGTCGTTGAAATGCAGTCTCAACCGCCTTAGTATCTTCACCACATGCGCGGAGTGGAACGAACTCATGGCACGCGACGAAGATGCTTCGTACCCACATCGTCGCGCCGCTGCCTGGAAGGCGCATATCACTGGCATCCGGTCTACCGCAGGCGGCCTCATCTTCCAAGTCCATTGGTTTTACAACCTGGAACAGGCGTACCTCGGCATACAGCGGTATGGGTTATGTTCTACCGGCCTGTCAGGGAATTAACGTCTACTACCGTAGTCTAGCAACCAAGCAGCAGCTCGAACGCCTAGAGAAGGTGACTGGCCGGTTTGAATTGTTCCTGTCGGATCACGTTGGCTATATCGATGCTGCTTGTATCCTCGGTAAGCTCATGTTCCAACTCTCAGCTCACTCTATTCATTCGTTCTCCAGATGAAGCCGCCATTTGTTGGGTAACGGGCGATGACGGCTCCAAAAAGTATGAACTTGCTCCGGGGAAAGGCAAGTCCCAGTGGACCTTGGAAGACTACTACTGTCGCTCCACCCTGACCTCCGTTCCCCTTGGTAAAAGGAACATGTTCGTCTCGCCTTCGGACCAGGAGCAATATCCGTATCTGTCCAGCAACGCTGCATGGAAATTGACGTACCAATGATGTTCGTTCCGCGTAGTGTTAGAGTATCCGGGTTTCGTCGCAGAGTTTTGTTGAATGCCGATAGATACATAGGGACAATTGTCAGGCGTTAGTTGAGGCGTTCCTGACACCAAATTCTGGGTGACTTTCACTCGGCTTCCCTCGGCTTCGCGCAGCTGATCATAATCGGGATTTTGTTTTTCTCTCCGCTCACACCATCTCCGTGCGCAATGGATGACCCGTGGAGGTCCTTCCGGGCCTCTTTCTCCACTCTCCCTCCCTTGAACGCAGATGCAGCACTCCATCGCGAGTCCTCCGAAGATGTTGTAATGGATTCGCCGTCCTCAACCCGTAGCAGCCCCATGCTCAGTCCCACTGCTGCTGCCGACTTTTTGCGGTCATTTCCCCTTCCACCTCTGCACTCCCGTGTCCCCCCTACACCTGCATCTCCCGTTAACACCTCACCATCTCCCACCGCACCATCTCCCCCACTCAGTCCCATGCGGATTGACGACTATCTGTCCTCGTTTAAGCTGCCGCCTCTCCCCGCAGAGTCTATTCGTGCGCCTCATACACGAGTACCTGAGCACGACGAACTCCCTTCACCGTCCCCGCCGAGGAGACACACGCAGTCGCGGCACAAGGGTCGCCAAGATGCTCGAAGGCCTGGGCTCCGTCCCATCCATCACGTTAACTCTTTGGCGGCGGGTTCTTCAGAGGAAGAGTGCGGAGAACAAGCTCTGAGCGTCGAATCCGTGGACCCCACTGCTTATTTGCACTCGTTTTCATTGCCGCCCATTGATGAACAGTCTAACGATCTTATACTCCTTCCATCCACACCCCCTCCTACACAAGACGAAGAGGAATATGAACCTCCTCGTCCCACGCGCCCTGTTCGACCAGCTAGAGACTCTGACAATGAGCTTGATGATGAAGGTGACGAAATCGTAGGAGCCTACGGTAAGCATACCCTTGTCAAGCCTACTTTCATTGAATTGAAATCAAACTAGACACCGAGCGGTTTCGCCTGGAGATCCTCGGGTCAATTCTGGATAGCTTGCAGTTCAATGCGCCTTCTACGTGGATTACCCCTACTTCAGTTGCACCGATGCAAAACGAAAAAAAAATACGGCTATTTTGTAAGAGAGGAAGTTGTAGGTACACCTAAGGGGATGTACTGTACGAAATATCAGACCATATAATTATACATTGAGCGAGCTATGGGCCGATCAAGTTGTGGCGCACGATCATGTTGAACCCGGTTCACGCGATCTTCTACCACTCAGGACTGGTTCTAGGACCTCATAAGAGGCCGATAAAGGTGCGGGAAGTAATTTACTCGGTCCATGGTACCCATCTTCAGTAGCGTCCGCCGACGTTCGCTGGCTCTCGCTGGGTCTCGCTGGGTCTCGCCGAGTTCCGCTGGGGTATTTTCCATAAAGTGTAGCACTCCCACTGAGAAATCTATCAGGTGTATGTTCGCTTCCTGGATTAGAAGGAAAATAGTACAGGACGTGAATCCGACTTCAACCTGCGCCACCCAAGGAAGCAGTACTGGTGCTCTAACCGACCAAGGTAAGCAGGCTGAAGCACAAAGGCCATGTCCAACCCATTCAGTTAAGTGGGATGGGACTCGCTGGGACTCGCTGGGCGTCGCCGGGTCTCGCTGGGTCTCGCCGGGTCTCGCCGGGTCTCGCTGACGTCAGACAAATACAAAGTCTCATCATCCGGTTCACCCTCACTAGTAGTACGGGTCAATAGCGTAGTGGTTAACGCATCTGACAAGAATATGTAAACCACGTCGTTGAATCTTACCAGAAGATCCTCAGTTCAACTCTGAGTTGACCCATTCGTCGTAGCCGATACATTTTTATTCAGAAATCCTCTAAAATAGGCCCAGTAAACAAGGCTACCTCCTCTGCTGTCATCGTCTTTAGCTCAAAGGGATCATCGTTCTCTTCCTGGGTAAGTGAAATAGGCGCTGTGAACGCAGCTACCTCCTCTCGCGTCATGGTCCTTAGCTCAAATGGGTCATCGTCGTCTTGCTCCCCCTGCGTCAGTTGTCCCGTGCTGGGGAGTAGCGCGGCATCTTCCTCAGTAGAATCATCGTGAACGCTGGGCTCGGGATCTGTACAATATGTTCAAGGTATACTTTTCGTGAAATGCATGCAGCTAGCGCACCGTGCATTTCTTCATCTTCTCCGGCGCCGCTCTCCACGCTGTTGACTATATTGCGGACGCTATGAAAGAACGGGCTTGAGCTGTGGGAGGCCCACTGTAGATACAGCTCGACTTCAACTTCCTGGAATCGCGCCGTTCGCCATAGTTCAAACCGGTAAGGTCGAACACATGGAACGACTTCGTCTGTGTCCCGCGGGCCCCGCATAAAGGGAAATACGCGACTGGCAAAGAACCGGTCGACTCCAACCCACAACATTTCTATATATAATTGGTCCACAACGGCTCGAGCAACCTTATTGAGGATGCGCAAAGTGTCTTGAGGATGACCCCTGAGTGGAATGTTAGCACCTATGTTTCCGCTATAGCTCTGCTACTGCTTACCAGATTAGCAGGATCTTCTTGTGCAAGCAGTTGATATAGAGCCTGACTCGGGCCTTTTCCTTCTCCAGACCTACTCGGGTACTGACCAGTTCATTTCTGACAAGGATTTGTCGTTTGACGTCCAGGTGTTCAAACGGGTGCCAGAACTGCGCGTCCAACGCCTTGAAAAGATTACCGTGAAAATCTCCGGGTAAGTATTGAGAAGCGGGAAGCGCGATTTCCTCATCTGCTCGATGCTCGGCATTCCTAGGAACATTGTTGATATCTAGCAGGGACGGGAAGAACGCAAAGCACGTACCGGATCAGCGACAGTACAAGTCGGCAGAGAGCATACCAACCCATGTAGGTGGACAAGACGTCGAAGACTGCCCTGATTCGCGGCGTGTCCTCAACAAAGGACCTATCGATATCGTCTATCGGGGATCTTCCAGGTGGTCCGGCTTCCCTGTCTCTGCATCGCGAAGCTTTAGGCGCCGAAGCACAAAATTGGTACGTCTAGAAAATGTATGCATCAGTATGTAACATGTAGCATGACAAGTTGACGTACTCCAAAGCGTCTTCCTCTGCCCAGCTTCTGGTTGATGAGGTCGGAGTCATCAGACGAGCGGTATAAGCATTCAGGACTTCAAAGTTATCCTGTAGACATTGCTCCAGCATGTACTGGAAAGGAAGTCGTGTGCTCATGCGGGGTACAGTCGGACTGGCGGCGTTGGCAAGAAGCTCCTGAGTGAGCGACATGGTATGTCGGAACAAAGCGGGGTACGCACCTCGGATAATTCCTCACTCAAATGCCGACAAGCCGAAGTAACACGACGTAGTCTCATGGCTCTCGTCTACATCGAACGCTCGTCTACATCGAACGCTGGCCAATAGCGTAGTCGTTATCACCTCTCAAGTGTCACGTCGTTGGACCTAGAAGCGATTGAGTTTGGCGCAGATCTGCCGGGTCTCGCTGGATCTCGCTGGATCTCGCTGACATCCCGCGAATACGAAGTCTGATCATACCGTTCACCCTCGCGATGAGTACGGGTCAATAGCGTAGTGGTGAACGCGTCTGTCCAGATTACGTCGAAACAGAGTCCATGACAGAAGATCCTCGGTTCGATTCCGAGTTGACCCATTTGTCGTAGCTGATACATTTTTAATTAGAAATCCTTAAGTCACACCACATTCTGAGCGAATACGTAGTCAAATTTTTCTATACAAATACAGGCGGGCACGGTAGAGTACATCATTTCAAGAAAAGGTGGCGTACAAGTCCAAAAAAACGGCGTCGGCGGTAAACTAACCCTCTCTCATCATCCAGCACCCAGCACGGAAGGCGTCAACAACGGCGTTCGGAACAGCATCACCGACTTCTGGATCATCACTCCAGAGCCCACAGTCCGCGCCCTGAATCTCGTTCAAGCACAAACGCGGTGGGCCGTCTTCTGACTCCATGATGCCGATGTCAATTCTGACAAAGAGACGGTACGTAGCGGAAAGTGGACCAGCGACCGCATCCTCGATGTTGACCAGACGCTCGTAGATACGGGACGCGAATCGACGGATCTCCGACTCAGCCTCGAGTGTGCCATCTGTCTTTCCGCCAAGCCAGCGATGCTCGCGATCCACGGTCGGGTCCTCTGATGGAATACGGCCATCGAGTACCCTAGAGAATACGTTCTATGAGTACGTTCCACACGAAATAAGAACTCTTACTTGATATTTTTGAGGGAGCCGTTTTCTGATACGCCACACGATGTACCTCCCAGTTTTGTGCCTTCTCGCGCCCGGGCACAGTATGTAGTGAGTCCACCAAAGCACCGTTGACAAAGAAGACGCGGACTTCACCGACACTGATCAACGCGTCGTTATACGGTACAGCAAGGTACATGGGAATGAATGGATCGCCGCCGCGCTCGGTGGACTTCCCAGTCTTCCTCCAAGACTCTTCGAAGCGCGAGATGTCAGACTGTCGTTTTCCAAATCCCTTGCTTGCAGACTTTCCAAGGAGAGCACAGTCGGGCATGAACACCTCCTGAATCTCGGCAGTGAAGTCGCGTTTAATCACGTACGACTGCTCCAGTAACCTGCGCCCGAGCTTCTTATCGGTAACGCGGATTGGCGCCTCAGCACGTCCACCCGCGTTTAAGATGTCACCGCCGTACAGGAACGCATTGATAAACTTGCGGGTGGTCAGCGTCATCGCGCTAGGGCTAGGCCAGATAAACTTTCCGCCGGACACAAGGTTCTCGAGACTCTTGAGGGTCTCCTCTGCATTATCTCCTGCCCAAGGAGAAGCACGGTCAGCGGCGCCTGCTGCAGGGGGGCCGACAAGAGCGGTGAGGTTTAGAATGACTTCGGCGTCCTGAATCTGTAACCACAACTTATCCGTAGGGTCGCGCGCCGTCAAGGCATGCATTAGGGGACCGGAGGGGACATAGCGGATGTCGACACCCTCCAGCCACAAGCGCCGCGTGACCTCAATCTACATTATAACGTATCAGTACTTAACAGCGAACAGCCAATGAAAAAACATGCCCATTCGTGGATGTAGTAATCTACGAGTTTACCTCGTCGCATCTCTGAGAAGCCCACCAACCTGCTCATGAAACGCAAGGAGCGAACGTACCGCTCCCAAGTCGCCGCGTTCTCGTTCGACAGATCCACAGTCATCTGGGTGAAGTACGGCAAGCCTATGTTCTGCTTATCCATCTGCTTCCCCACGTCTGGCTGCCATAAGTCTTCGTCCGTGTACTGTGACCAAACGCCGACGATCATCGTTTTCGGCAATCTTGCGTTCGGGAGGGGAGTGAATGGCGCCGTGTGACCGGCCTCATTGAGTGCGACAACGCGATAAACGATAGGAAAGATCGGCGCTCCTGCCTCGTCCACAGACAGACGCCCGAGACAACGTGTCATGTCATCGTTACGCGTCAGATCCTCGTCAAGGGTCATGTCGTCTTCTTCAGGCGTCTGCTCTCTGCCTGAAGGACCGGGTGTAGCGTTGCGTGGAGGGGAGCGAGCCGCAGGAGGCGCCGGTGGGAATGCAGGAGGAGGAGGAGCGAAAACTGGAGCGGGAGCAGTGAAAACTGGGGCGGCACCACCAAAAACTGCAGGGGGAGCACCGAAACCACCTGCGGGAGCAGCGAAAACTGGAGCGGGAGCAGGTAAAGTGGGCGCGGGAGCACCAACACCGGTAGGAGGAAGAGCATAACCTGGAGGGTAAACGACGGGGGGAGGAGCGTAGCCTGGAGGATAGGCAGCAAGGGGTACAAGCTGATAGCCGGGAAAGGCCGGGAGCGCCTGAGCAGCAGCAGCAGCACCTTGAGCAGGTGCAGGAAGAGGTACCGCGGCCCCTCGCTCCAGCGCTAACTCTCTGTTCCACGCCGGCGGAGCGGCTTGATTTGGCTGAGAGATAAGAGGCCAAACAGCGACTTGTTTGAGATCCCAATGCTCGTCCTCGTTCCGCGCAAAGTGGCCATCGCTGAAGGCGGACTTTGGGTGCTCCGTCAACGTATCAATATTGGCAACCCAGTCCCTCCACTTAGGCGTAGAGTTGAATGCGTTGTACACACGCGTGCGATCCTGGTTCCGCCTGCGAGAGAGCGCGCTCCTCTCAAGATATCGGTAGAGGGGTTTGAAGAACCGTTTTATATCGTCGTCGTTGGCCGGTCTGAGCATCGCGGTGCCCGTGACGCCATGCATCTTGCAGTTCTGGTTGCACCAAGGGTGGGCGTCCCCGGTCTTAGGCTCAGTGTGATGACGGAAGTGGCCATGGACATCCATGTACGCCGGCATTCTGAAAGCAGCGGGGTGCGCGCACTCATGCCCACAGCATGAGAGAATCAGGAAGGCGTCGATATCGGCCATCTGCAAATGTGATGGTGGTGGCGGGAAGGAAACAGATCAAATCGGCGGGCATCGATTCTTATCCGGCGATTTCCGTGCACATTGAGTACGATCTAATCTAATCCGGCAAATTCCCTCGCAACAGTGTATTCATTCATTGTTAACTCAATCCTATGTCTACACGTTAATGAATCCTCTATCTAAAACGTTCCACGACAAAAAAAAAACGAAAAAAAAATACCAACCAACGTCACGTGACTCGCCCGACCGAGTCCGAGCGAGTCACGTGACTTGCCGATCGTGGCCGACCGAGACCGGTTGACTGCGGGCGAAGTCTCTTAAACTCGTACCACGACCACGCTTCAAGGTACACGTGGAAAGGTATGGGTGCTTGACTGGGCTTGTGTACTAACTTTTTCTTGCAGGTTTTTCATGTCTTCTCGCGGTGGGAGCGGTTCGCGCTCTAACCGCCCACGCGCTGGTAGTCATCTCTATATGGCGTCGTTCGCCGACCCTTCTGGTACGTTTTTCTTTTCCTTTTTTGGACATATGCGTAACTAACGTTCACACAGGTAGTCACCCTCCCTGGTTTGCCGACAGTGAGCAGCGGAACGCCTTCTTTCTTGCCGACTGGCAGGGTACAGGCGGTCTCACGGAATACCTCAACAATTACAACCGCTGGCCCGATCCCGCCCCGCTGCCCAACTACGTACCACCGCCTATCGGCACGCGCTGGGACAACGAGCCCATTCCGCCCATGCTCGCATTCACCGAGAACGCCGTCGCCTACGCGACCGAGCTCGACCGCATGGAAGGCGACGATCGTGTGGCCAACTTCCATTCCACAGGTGTCCATGTTGATGCCAGTGCACGCTACGTCAACTGGCTCGATGACGAGGGACGCAAGCGTGGCTCTCTCGACTTTATGCTACGTCAAGGTATGCATTCTCTTGGTCTTCTTCCGTTGTGTTCCAAGGCGTTTTCAGATGCGCAAGCGCGAAGTCGTTGGCTGTACAAGCCGCGACACGTTCCCGAAGAGCCGACGGACAAGCAGGAGCCGATGGACGTGGATGTACCGGCGACGCAGGAGGACGACGACGAAGACGACGTGCCGGTGGGTTCGCGACGCCGGGCTCGACGTGCGTACAAGTTCCGCGTTCATTTCAATTTCAGTTCTGACATATTCTGTTTAGAGATTGTCACCGAAGATGAGGAGGAAGACGACGAAGATGCCCGTCCTTCCAAGCGCCACCGCTGTTAGTACTTATTTCCTGCTTGAAGTATTCTCTGTAACGCGTTTTCAGACTCGGAAAGTGTAGACGGTAGGCGGTCTAAGGCCCGACGCGACTCCGAGCAGTCTGACGAGGAGCAGGAGATGATTGCAGTGGAGACGGGGGCGAGGCAGGAGGATTCCCGACGCAGCAGTAGAACAGCTCAAGGTGTGTTCATTTTCTCTGTTATTTTCAGTTTCAGTTCTGACATACTTTTTAGACGACGACAAGGAGGAAGACCGGGGACAAGACTCCCCCCGCCGCAAACTGCGCCACCGTTAGTAGTTATTTAGTGCTTCATGTATTCTCCCTTGCATCTCTTACCTGTTTTTTTCCATTCTCTTTTTGTTTTGTCTTATCGGGCCCTGATGTTGTCCTAGATCAGGACTTCTCCGCCCCGCCAGCAGCATCTATTCCACATCTCGACTTGACACAGCTTGGCAAGTCTGCTAAGCCGTCTCGTCTCCGTGGTTTCAATGGCCGTGTCAGTTCGTCCCTCTTTTTGGTCCGTTTTTTGTGTTGATCGTGCACAGGTTATTCCTTCACTCGCCGTCTCCAGGACTCGCAGGACTCCATTCACCCGCAATGATGATGAAGGCATGCTCCTCGTCTGTTTGTATTCTGAATTCTGACATGTTATTTCAGCGGTATCAGACTCTGAAGAAGACATGCCGTACAATGTAACGCGTCCCTCACAGGTTGTTCTTTCAGAGGCCGTCTCCACGACTCGCACGGCTCCATTCACCGGCAATGATGATGAAGGCATGCTCCTCGTGTTTTTGTATTCCCAATTCTGACACGTTATATCAGTTATCCCCGACTCTGAAGAAGACATGCCAGCGCCTCGCCAGGCTTCCCACGGCACGGCTTTAAAGCGTTTCAATCTACATATTTCGGCACCCCCGCGTCGTCGAAACTTACCGGATCTTCTCCAAGCCTGCCGGTCCGATGCTCGTGTTTCCCAACAAACTGTCTCTGGTTCAGATGTTGGCTCCAGCACCTCCACCGTGAGTTTCTCACGCATTTTATTCTGAATAGTCTGTTGATTGGATACAGCGTGATCCTTCTCCCGGCGCCTCGTCTATTCGCGCGACATCCGCTACTCCATCCAGCGCGCTGCCCGATTTTGATCAGAAAATGGGTGATGACACCGACGTTCACGGCGGCAAGGGTGCCTTGCAGGGATCTGAACAGGACGCTTTCGCACAAGAGACCCAGACGTCTGCAAACTCCCGTCTATCGAACGGCTCGGATACTCCCGGATTTGACTGGCCCGACTTTCTTGCTGACCGTGCCAAGAAGGATGAAACCCCTCCTGCCAAGAAGACTCACAGTTCTCGAGGACGAACACGGTCCCCAACCAAGACGACTCCTGCCCGGGGCAAAGCAGTACGCACCAAGACAGCTCGTTCCCGGGGCACAGCAGTACAAACACAGTCTTCCTCTCGTCTCTCTCTTCCCTGGCTGGACGCCCTATTTAGCCAGAAGGCGCTCACCCTTCTCCGGGCTGATCTTTTTGCTCACCATGGGCCGACACCGAGTTTCACTTGGCTAGACGCCGTACTTCCTCATCTATCTTCTCTACCACAGACGCCCAGTCCAGAAACCGTCTCTTACCTTCGTAATGTGAGTACTTCAGTCCTTGCCTTTTAATCACTTTTTCATTTTTTCGCAGTTAATCCCCAACGCGTCTCACTTAAAGGAAACTTTAACTACAATGGGTTACACTATATCCCACCGTAATCCTGACAACACTATAGATGACATATATGGTGCTCTTGCCGCTCACGTAACCTACTGGATTCGGAACATAATCTAACTGTACTTAGACGTATCACAAACAAAAATGATGGTTGCGCTAATAATACATTTATTTTTACTTCTTAAGAACATTCAACCGCCTGTGAGAGCGTTACCCTCAAAAGCGCACCAGTAAGGAACACTTACATCATGCGCCTCTACTCCGACTTCGGCTTCGTTGGCGCAGAGGGAAGATGCTGCACAAGGTCAGCCATACACAGATGGAACGGCAGAAAGAGACTCACCGCTACAGATGTCGGGCAGGACGCCTAGCTATAGTATTCCGATTTCATCGCGATGAAATACCCGGGGTTACCTGGGGTTACTTGGGGCTTTGGTGGTCGACAACCAGGCACAAGTTCATTGCTATGCCATCTCTGCCTGACAACAACTGTGTGCCTTGCCGCTTTTGGCTAAATTCACTTGTCGACCACTGGATCTGCTGCTCGTCGACCACCAAGTGCTGGTCGTCGACCATTCAGTGCTGGTTGTCGACTATTTAGTACTGCTCGTCGACCATTGACTACTGGTCGTCAACCAATGATGTCATGTATATTATAAGGCGGACAAAGTTTCTGTGCTGACAGAGCTGGTCGTCGAGCACCAAGCTCTGTTCATCGACCATTGTAGTGTACTCATCGACCATCATGGCGTGGTCGTCGACAAGCAATCAGTGTGTGAGAGATAGTCAGGGTGGGGCTAATCAGATGTGTGAACCCGAAACGTTCACTGTTGCGTAGCACGCCACATCGCTAGGGTGGCCGTCAAGCAATGATGCTTTGACGTCGACTAATAGTGCTTCGTCGTCGACTGCTCATGGCTCCCGTACCGTATTTCCTTACATCGGCGCCATTTGAAGGCGCGCTTCAGATTTATGTGTCACCATCACCGAAATGTCATAGAAGTATCAGAGTCCATCACAGATTGCGGTGCTTTACTCAATGTCGCGTATGTGTTGTTGTCGACCATCCCGACATAATTGACGCTAACAAAGTGATGGTCATCGACTGTTCAGTACTGCTCGTCGACCAATGATGTCATGTATATTCTAAGGCGGACAAAGTTTCTGTGCTGACAGAGCTGGTCGTCGACCAACAAGCTCTGTTCATCGACCTTTGTAGTGTACTCATCGACCATCATAGCGTGGTCGTCGACGAGCAATCGGTGCGTGAGAGATAGTCAGGGTGGGGCTAATCAGATGTATGAACGCGAAACGCTCACTGTCGCGTAGTACGCCACAATGCTAGGGTGGCCGTCGACCGCTGATCTCTTGAAGTCGACCAATGGTGGTTGGTCGTCGACCACTCATGGGCTCGCGCTCAATATTTCCTTACATCGGCGCGATTTCACGGCGCGCTTGAGCTCCGTGTTTCATGATCACCGAGATTATCATAGTCCATCACAGATTGCGGTGCTTTACTCAATGTCGCGTATGTGTTGTTGTCGACCATCCCGACATAATTGACGCTAACAAAGTGATGGTCATCGACTGTTCAGTACTGCTCGTCGACCAATGATGTCATGTATATTCTAAGGCGGACAAAGTTTCTGTGCTGACAGAGCTGGTCGTCGACCAACAAGCTCTGTTCATCGACCTTTGTAGTGTACTCATCGACCATCATAGCGTGGTCGTCGACGAGCAATCGGTGCGTGAGAGATAGTCAGGGTGGGGCTAATCAGATGTGTGAACGCGAAACGCTCACTGTCGCGTAGTACGCCACAATGCTAGGGTGGCCGTCGACCACTGGTCTCTTGAAGTCGACCAATGGTGGTTGGTCGTCGACCACTCATGGGCTCGCGCTCAATATTTCCTTACATCGGCGCGATTTCACGGCGCGCTTGAGCTCCGTGTTTCATGATCACCGAGATGTGACGGATTATCATAGTCCATCACAGATTGCGGTGCTTTACTCAATGTCGCGTATGTCTTGATGTAGAACACCAAGTACTGCTCGTCGACTACTCAGTGCTGGTCGTCGACCATTCAGTGCTGCTCATCGACTATCTGGTGACGCTCGTCGACCAGTGATGTCATGTGCATTATAACGCGGACAAAGGTTGCGCGGCAGGTGTGCTGACAGAGCTGCTCGTCGAGCATTGTATGGTGGTCGTCGACCATCATAGCCTCGTCGTCGACCATGATACCGTGGTCGTCGACAACCTGATCAGTCATCGGTCAGATGGTCAGGGTTGGCGCAATCACATCTGTCAACCCGAAACACTTACCGTCGCGCAGCAGGGCACACCGCTAGGGTGGCCGTCGACTACTGATCCCTTGATGTCGACCACCGATCCCTTGACGTCGACGAATGATGCTTGCTCGTCGACCACCGATCGGTTCCCGCCCCATATTTCCTTTGGTCCGCGCCATTTCAAGGCGCGCTCACATCATGATCGATATATCACGGAACTATCACAGTCCATCACAGATTGCCCTGCCAGACACGGGGTCCCGTATGTCTTGACGTCGACCATCCCGACTCGATCCCGACGTCTTGCCATTTTTGAACGGTTTGCTCTGGTTTGTCAGGCGAGGCAGGGGTTTTCAAGGGCTCCAGATCGATTGGTGTCATCCACAGGTGCGTACACTGACCGCCTAGGGCGCTGCTCGCTTATTGGTTGATTTAGATTAAGACCCGGAGACATTATCCTCCGCTTTGAGGCCCCCAGCGCCCTCGTCGTCCATCATCCTACCGTTTTACAGGCCTACCAATCGATTGGTGTCGTTTCCGAACGCCCACGACGCGTTGATCTCGCCCCAGAAGATCACCACCTCCTCTTACCATAATTTGTCCGCTTTTCGACTTCTCCCGCGCCTGCATTTACCTCGACGTGCTGAATACTACTGTTTTAGAGTACTAGTAGTTGATTCCCCCTGGTTTTGGACCCGCACAATTTCTCGTTCCCGCTTTAGAGCACCATTTCCTCCTTGTACCCTATTTCTTCGCATTACCAAGCCTTTATCCTTCCCTTTACTACTGTTTTAGAGGATTAGAAATTGATTGGCAATGTTTCTGGTCCTCTGTGATGTGTTGATCCCCCGCCTAGCCTACAGCCGCGCCTCCTGCCATTTTGTGGGTGCATTAGCCAGGAGTCATATTGTCACCTTGTACCTATGTATCTGTGCTCCTTATTTGTCTCTACTGCATCATATTTCCTTTAGTTCGCGCCATTTGAAGACGCGCTCGAACTGTATTCGCTTATGACATAACTATCACACAAGTATCAGAGAACTATCATAGATCGGCAATAGATCGCCCTGCATTATGTCACGGACTCAACCGACATTCGGGTTCATCAACATTGGAAACTCTTGTCGCATGCGCTATCCATTCGTGAGGGATTACATACGGTTAACAGTCTAAAATAATACGACACCATACAAACGAAGCATGTGTTCCGAATGTTCAGAGATGGCCCTCCTCCTGGTGTGGCCAAACGCCAGAAAAAGGGACATCTCTGCACAGGAAACAGAGACACGACCACCACAGAATATAAAAACAATCAATAAGCAGATCTTGGACTACCTATGGTGAGCAAACCAACTGCAGCAATGTGAAAAACGGTTATTACGACTGGAATGTACCAGAGCCCCACTCACCTCGTAACGCGATTTGCGACATAGGTGACGTTGGTAGGCAGAACGCCCTGAGAAAAAAATCTTCATCCAGAGATTAGCGAAACAGGACGGCGAGCAAGAGAGGAACACCAGACACCTAAAAAGAAGACGTCGGCGCCACAAGACATGTACAGAAAGTGACACTTACCGGACACGCGACGTAAGATCGCGTTTTCAAACACAAACCCGCGCAAACAATCTACGAGCGGTACGCAATTACATCACGGCAACGCGTTTAGCTATTTCCAGGAATGGGCACACAGATGGAGTCAATGTCAGAATGAGATGATGGCGGAATGGTTATGGACACGCAGACCATCGCGGCTGCAACTACGCCGCGATGCGAACCGACCTGTCAAGTCCCTACAGATGGCGAAAGGGTCACTGGAGTGATCAGTTCAAGTGTCTTCCGCCGTCATCTGACAGGGTAGCCGCTCAAGACGATGGTAGTTGTAAAAAGAAAGCAAAACCGGCCGTGGAAGTTTTTAAAGGCGGCATCACGTAGTCATGCCAAACTCGAACCTCCTCGAGGTGGAGATTTGATCGTCTGTCTCAATGACGTCGGCGGATGGCATGGGGCTCTGCAGTTAAGGTACTACCACCCACCCTTTTTCGGTGCGCGTGTGGTATATAGTTCAATGGTTGTCAGCCTCTCAAGCATACAGCACGGGTAGAACTCACATGTCCCTTTAGGAAGATGTCGGAGGAGACTCTTAACGGCGCTCATATCGTTGATGGAAGTCTCGTCTGGCCCGGTTCACCTTGTCGCAGGACTGAAATTTTATCTAGTCTTCGTGCAGTCAAAGCACGGTGTCGACGACGGAAGCAAAAGGAAATGAATTTACAGCCGATCTACTGACTGTTTCCAGCTGAAGATCCGGATGGGTTCAGAAGCAGAAACGTCACGGACGATCCTAGTTCTCGAAGAAGTTAAGCGTCGCCAAGGTAGGAGTACACGCAAAGACGTAAGCTGAAGGCGTAAAATGAAAGAGACAGCAGTGGGATGAGTTGGTGGCAACAGCAAGATCAAGTCGATCACCAGCATGTTTATCGCAATTGGTTAACTTGGCAGTTTCGTTCCTACTACCTCAGCCTCCAGCTTGGACACTCGTTCTTTTTAGATACGACGCTTTGGCGCGTTTGCGGCCTCCGAACTAGATTATGACTCTACTTTCCTTAAAATTGAAGATGCGACGAACTGTATTGCCGCCGCCGGCCCTGCTTTTTTTACGAGAAAATGGTGCGAGTGTTTGATTCGAATTTCATATCCACTTTTGACCTGTTTTCTTTAGTTCCTCCGCTAACCGCTTATTACCAGGAAATTCTGGCAGGATTCGATTGGTATATGGAGAACATGCACGGCGGATGGGCATCTGAATCTGGCGACCTGACGAGACTTCCTCCACCTACAACTGAAATTGTACAAGGTGCCTCTGAGAACAACACTGGCCAACTGATCTCTACGTACTGCATTTGTGTTTCCATGAGTCTGTCACTGTCTTGTTGTGATCGCACGTCACCGCAGAACGGCACTATTCAGCTGCTCTGCTTGTGAACTGGAGTGGGATGTAGATATATCGTGCGGCCATTTTACTGGTAGGCTGGACATACTTACGGTATAGTAGCGACTCTCAGAAATGTACATTTAGGTCGCCGTCAGATATGAAACGCGGCAATGTGTGCGCTTGTGATAATGCCTTCCCACCAGACCTCTTTCTTGGTGATTACGTTGATCTTGGCTTGGAGATGTTCTGGCTGGGAAACGAGGATACAGCATTAAGGTGTGGAAGACGTTGACGGACTGCTTCAACTGCTTACCTATCACGGCCATCATCGACGAGAGTATTTAATGCACGGTGCTCTGAGTCTCAATCGACAGTCGACTGGGATTCAATCAATACGCGGCTGACGGACGTGGGTGACTGTATGTCGCGTTAGCCTGTTTGTCTTCATCTCGTCTTCAGAGATATCTGCGGCAGTTCTTTGTCTTAGAATGGACACTGCTAGATGTTCTCTGCGTTGACAAGTCCTAAGCTTGAATTTATGTTTGACTTTGACCTAGAGACGGGTGAAGAACGCGTGCTGCCTTTTGTTTGTCACATTCTTCGTATCTGAGAGTCGCCAGGAGATCGGCTTCTTGCCTAGGCCAGATAAAAGTGTGGCGCTCTTGGACCACGCTGTGGCTTCACAGTCGGTGAGTGTCCTTCGCAACGCTTACAAAAACTATCATACAATGTGTGTGCGCCACGCGTCCTCAATGTTCGATTAGCGAGATTAGTCGAGTCCTTGAAGAACAGATTGGCGCTCGCGTTGTCGTGGCAGGAGCTTGATAAAGAACGGTCATCAGCGGAGGAAAGAGGTGGAGGAAGATGCGTACGTCACAGGGGGAAAGCGACATGTTTGAAGAAACAAGGTAGAAGCGTACATGTAAGGAAACTCGTTGCCGTTTGGTGAGTTGCGCCATGTTAAAGTGAACGCGACAGACGGAATGCTGCGTCCTCGACGAAATCCACATGTCAAGCCAGCAACATGAAAGCAGGCAAGGGCAATTCGAATCTCTGTCCCATACCTTATGGCACGTCGCTACGGAAAGGTGTACAAGGATCCTGCATAGAGAACCTACAATGATGGGGCACCATTGGTAGATACGTTGGGCGCTCACACGTCGTAAGCAATGGGTTTGTGATTAGTATTCTGAAGGTGCATAGACAAATTCAACGTGTTCTACAATTCAGCAATAATACAAATGTTCAGTCGAGTTCATATGGAAATTCCAATCCGCCAAATCCATTTCCCTGATTTGAACACGTACACGTCGTTTCATATCCTTGAAATGATTAAACACTTCCTCCGAAAGGTCTGAACTAGTTCCATCATCGGAGTCGCTTGGGGACGAGGTGTGAGTCAGTGTGATACACACACTAAAGGAAAGAGGATTCGACTCAAGGACTTTAGCGAGACTGGACCATTCCGGAGTCTGAGGGTTTGTCCAGTTCAGGACCAGCGCGAGTCTCTTCAAACCAGGCGTGATGTGGATGCCGGCATGCGAGGGTTGGAGCATATCCCGAAGGAAGTCAAAGTTTGAATTGAGGGGAGGGAGAATAATTAGGGACGGAACGGTAACGAAGAATGGGGTTTCTAGGTGTCCAAGAGTCGTCAGTGTTTAGATGAATAAAGCACAAAAGAGGAAGTTACGTTTTGGAAAAGTGGAGTACATATAAATAATGACTTCATTCACGTTGCCTTGGATCTGTTGGAACATGCGCTGGTAGGAAGGCCATGTTGTCTCGGTGAACGTCTCCAGAACGACAATGCGCTGCAGTTTGTGGAGGGAGATGATGGGAGGCGCGACTGATTCCGCAAAGATGGTGGGTATGAAGTCGTGAGCGTGGACGATGCTGAGCGTCTCTGGCGCAATCTGTACTGAAGGCGCGATGGATGGGCTGTCATCCATTGAACACCTGAAAACCTCCAAGGATGAAAGATTTTCGCAGGCCGCAAATAGGTGTCGTACGTTTTCCATGGAAAGGCGTTGGACATACGTCAGCCGAAGACTGTGCACAGTTTTCATTCTTGGAAAACGTGCAAAAGGCATCTGGGACGGGGGCGTGGGTTGCATCGAGAGAGCCTCCCCCAAGACGACGTGCTTCAACTGTGTGAGCCTGTTCATCGTATTCAAAACCGTGCCCCAAAACGGACGACGTGCAGCCTCGTTGTCGAAAGTTATGTCAAGGGTTTTGACGTAGCGCCCAACGTCATATTGCATGATGAGCTCGCAGGCCAGCGGGGAGGAGATCGCACTGATCTCGACGTCGCGATAGAGATGGATCCTGCACTGTTTGGCAAAGTGTCGGTTGGTGTAAAGCAACGAAGAGAGGCTCGGAAAGTGGAGATCGGCGACTTCATCTACGATAGCGTCTAGAATATGTGGGGGAAAGTCTATAAGATGTGGGGGAAAGCTTGTCATGATGTCTGGTGCAATGATTAGATGTTTAGCGTTTTGTGAATGCAGTTGTGCGTGATAATACCTTTTAGTACGATGATCGTGGTTTTAGACAAAGGCGCTTCTTTGCCGACGGCATTTCGTGTGAAGCTGGAGGGTTAGGGTTAGGACTAGTCACGAGTGAGGCTCCGTTTTGAACGAACCACCAGCACCACTTTGGTGAGGATTCCTGCGGTGAGAATACGCAGTGTTCATTCACTGTAGACCAAACGCTACGACCACGGACCGCGGCCCAATACCAGCAACCCAGAAATACGCTTAGTCCTCCCGTCACCATGCCCATTTCGAATGGTGAACCGTCACCTCAGTCTCGTTACGGACCGTATAAAAGTGACAAGTCGGCTATATCGTCAACTTGTCACTCATATCGGGTTCGGTTGCAGGAATACCGTCACCTCGTCCTTCCTTTTCTCCGTTTCATGGGAAGCCACACCTTGGCAGCGCCTTCTATCCCGATATACGAGAACGAGCGGCATGTGCTAGGTTCCGGCTACCACGAAAGGCCCGTGCTGGTCCGCAGTCGCAAGGTCGGAATGCCACGTCGCTGGAGGCCCTCCTTGAGGTCTACAAACACTTGGGGTGTCTCTATGAGCTGGTCCAGTGCTTGCAGAAGGCTGATTCGGAGTGGCTTCAGGTGATTCGGACCGCAACGCGAGACATCTGCAGTGCTTTGATGTCTGGGCTCCCACTCTCCTTGCCCACTTCCTTCACCTCTATCTCCAACGGGAGCAGATTTCAGCACTTCCACCATTCCTCCCTCGTTGTCGACGCCCGCATCATCAGCCAACGCAGCCCCGCATTCATACGACACGTCGACCTCCTCTTCCGTATCGCTGCCATCCCTAAGGGTTATTCCTCCTTCCGCGTATATTGTTTCATCAAATGCCCCACGTTCGCTCTCATCCAACGTGAAGAGTAGTTAATCGCTTCCGGGTTTGAAGGGAGTTTTCAATCGCCCGTGCCGTTCACCTGCGCCGAAGCCATCACGTATTGTTGGACTCCCATCTTCCATCGACGTTCCCTCTCACTCTGATGGGTCTTCACATGACAGGCATTTGCAGGGTACGCTGGATCATTCATTGCGTGGTTTGAAGGGAAGGTTTAATAAAAGGAATTTGGTTCTTGGTATTTGACAGGACATAGAGAGTCTTTATTACTTTTACGGGAGTATCCTCCTATTTATGCACGCTGAGGCGGTAGTTTTCTGCTAGTCCTTAGTTACTTGTATGACGGAGGCGTGTATGACAACTTCTCTTCTCTTTCTTCGCTAATGCCGCGAAAGAGCCGTGTTGTGGGAATTTCTCCAGGAGAATCGGGCGTTTGGTCCTAGTAGTTGCGTGCCATTGCTTGTGTGGGAGTGTGTGCTGCTGTGCTTCTGCCCAATTTGAGGGGGACATTCTGCGCGGTGCTGCTCACCGGAGCGTTGTTGTTGTTGTTGTTAAACAGCTGATTCACAACAGGACCGGCTGGCTGCAGGAGGTGCGGACATGATAATTACATAAGGGATCACCCGTACGTTGCTTGCGAAGAAGCCGAGCTCATCGTCGAAACATGGAGGTAGAAGCGCTGTTCAAAGGTGCCTTCGTGAGATGCAC
>JADNRX010000449.1:0-42051 GCA_015501595.1 Hymenopellis radicata
AAGTACCTTGATTGACCTTTCGATCCCCTGAGCTTTCCCAGAGCGTTGAGCTCCCCCTGAACAGCGACCGGCAATCGACCCCCGACAAGGTTGGCGCCAATGGACGGAAAATGCCCCACTTCTCCAGCCGTCGAAGCGCCACGCCCTCTCTCAGCCATCCGCGCGCTCACGTCAGTCGATGTACAATCGTATGAACAAGCTACTCTCTTTGCCTGCACAAACAATTTCGTGAACCGCGACAATGAAGAAGACGATGGCGCACCTCTAAGGCCCCACCACAACTGTCAACGTCCCTCCGCATCAAACTATGCAACACCAACCGCCTATTCATCGAAGGTTCGCTTCCAGATGGATCACGATACGCGGCGCAAGTCCGTATCGCTTCATTTTTGTTGATATCACGATGAAGAATGCCTCAAAGCCACTGCGGCAGCGACATAACGAAAGTTGATCATGGAAGAAGAGAGAACGGACGATCGGGGACGTAATGCACCGCCGCGATCATCCCTCGCCACCACGACCTCCAACCACCAGCCATAGGCTCTTACCACGTCCGGCACCATCTCTGAAAGCGAACGTAGTCCGACCCTTTGCCTCCAATCGTATTTTAGCCCTCAAGACATGACGACCTGTACCAAACACCGCCCAGCTTACATGCGTAAACCTTTTTTTCCTCGTTAGCGTTCATTTGGCAAACATGGAGTGGGGATACCAACTAATGGCCGCAGTCACCACTGGTCGCGCCATGACCAAACTTGGACCTTCATGTTGGCCTAAAGATGCTTGGCGTCGGTGATGGCAAGCAGATCCGGACTGGCAAGGACACGGAGTGCGTGTATGCTCGCATTTTCTATTTGTCCTGATATTTACCCTTAACCAACAGTGGCATCATTATGATGATACGCGACTGGTCCAGGTTTACGACGCTATCGGAACTTCCGAACACTTGGTGGATCCAATGCCGTTTGGAAAGCGTACAGCGTGCGTCGTACTCGCATTTTCTGCGTGTATGCGTCTAATAAGGTCTCAATGCAGAAATATTCTCCCTGGATATCTGCAAGTCGGTATCGCCAAAGCCATCCTTTTGTTTTCAAACGCGTATCGGTCATCAGGGAACGCGTATATGCCCTTCCTGCCGTGAAGAAGGACCTGGACATTTTCCATAAACTCATATCGACCTGGGGAGACGAGCCGAGCGTTTTGCCTCAAACCGACAGCATGACGACAAGAGCGAAGGAATGGCAGGACGTGCATATATCCGGTTGTTTCGGTGAGCACACTATTTTTTTACACTATCGAGGCTTAAACGCCATGCAGCACATTCCATGGAGGACTGCAAGCAGACGAAGCATGCAGGTTTACACCGACAAATTACTGTTCCCCTCGACTCTCGTCCGATAAACCATCCATGAAGTATGGTCGATAGTTACTCTTGGCGCGTAAACAACTCCCGAAGTCGTTGGAAAATCTCCCCAGCTCCCTGACAATGCTCAAACTTGGGTTCAGCGTTGGAACGCTACGCATGGTACGCCGTCGTCAGTGTTCCCCGCTTTGTTCTCATTCTATTCCTGCACTCTCCATAGTCAAGTAGCAAGCTCCGTCTTATTATGGCTTCCTCGCATCTAGAAATTTCAAATACTATCCCGGCGCTGACGTACGCGAATTCACAGAGAGAGACGCTTCCATCACGGTGCGTGTGCGCCCAATGCATATGTCTTCCTATATCTAATAACTCATCCAGGATTGTACCATTCGATTCGAACTGGACATGCCCAACCTAGCCGACCTCACTCTCACTTTCATACTCACTGCCCCAAAAGGCACTCTACGTTTCCCAACACTGCTTACCGATACAAGTGGGCTCGACTTGAAGGACGTGTGTAACCAGTGTCTAAAGGCAATTGGCGTTCCTATTGGATAAAACTTTTGTGAACGGTATGTTAATCCCGCGAGATGCTCACATTGGGGGCCATCAAGTTCTTCTAGTCTGCATGCGCATTACTCCAATTGTTTTGCCGAGCATTGGAAGACCGTGGGCGAAGTGAAGTACACTGTCTGGACAACAAGGCCGATAGAGAACGCGACGCCTATTAGCACAGTCGAGTACGACGGAGTCAACCGCTCCGACGATCTCGATACCGATGCAGACCGACCTGTCCGACCTGACCTCGATGAGCCGGATAGCCAGCCAAATATTGTACGCCGCTACCGAACGCCATATGTCTCACCCTGACTCAGGATAGGGGTCTCCTAACCCTCTCTCACTCTCCCAATATCGCCGCCAACGGACAAAATCATGACCGATAACCAAGAAATAGCACCACCCTCCCTCCCGAACGAAGTCGTACAACATATCTGCACGCTGGCTTGGGACGACGTCAAGTCTCTTCGAGTTGGAACACTAGTATCCCATTCATTTCGTCACATCTTCTTGCCACAGCACTTCTTCCTCATACGATGTGGCGCACCCTCCCACCCCACCCGTTCCATCCGAACCTGGATCAATCGTCTAACCTCATCACCGGTCCTAGCATCCTATATCGGTCGAGTTATCATCATGGCGCCCTTAACGGAACCCCCCGAGTCCCTTGCAGAGCTCATTCAACTCTGCACGCGACATTCAGATCTCCAATCCCTAACACTAGCCGGCATTGACCTTAAGCCACTCATCGACACACCCCTCTGTAACACCATTTTTGGTCACACATCGTCCCTCATTCTCGAAGACGTCGTTATCGAGCCGGACAAACTCATATTACTGATGACAGCCGCCAAAACAATCAATGCCCTCGAATTGGATTCAAACTGCTTAGCATTGGGTGACATCTTATCCCAGACGCTCACTGCACACATTCCCCCGCCAGCCCATGTCTGCCCTAACGTGACATCCCTGTCCATTGGCCTGACGGAAAACAGCTGCCGGCGAGACTTATTTCGAATATTACATCTGCTTCATCAAGCCGCGTCTTGGACCATTCACACGGCCCATTTCGATGTTGGCTCCGAATCGTCTGCGAGTGTGACGCCACTGGTAGCCAGCATAGCACCCACTGTCAAACATCTGAAGCTTACGCTGAACAGCTGCTGTACGTAACTGTCACCGCCCCTCATTCATAACTCTTTAAACATGTTATAGTGTCCCCCGGCCACGTCCTCTCACAATTCATTCACCTGACAGCTGTCAGCGAGCTTTCCTTAGCCATTACCGAACCGACGATCCCCCGCCTAACAAACGCATTGCTCTCCTTGCCGAACCACAGCGAGCTAACAAGACTCCGATTGGAAATTTCTCTTGAAATTCAACTGCAACGAAATGATTGGCTCGCACTTGGTCATTGCATTGCCTCCCGTCATTGGATAGCTATCATGGACGTCCAATCCCTTTTCATTCGAATGCCAACTCCCGCGGCCTTCCTTCGCTGGCAAACAGAAGCCTTCACGGTCCGGCGCCTACTAAATGAAAACGATTACGCGGGGCCTAGAGAATCCCATTTGGGGGCGCAGCCACTGCTGCCCTTTCCGCCACAAGCGCGATACTACCCACCTCGACTGAACGAGCACGATGAGCTATCGACACGGCAAATGTCAGATATGATGACGCAAGATACGTCAATTCCCAAGGTAAGATTCATCTCGACTATTGGCTACAGCAAAGCTAATGCCTCCACCCCCACACCAGCTGTGATGCGTTGTTATTCCAACGACAGGCATACACCCAACCTTAGCATACATATCGGTGCCTAACTTTGATGCAACCATGATAACTATGGAGAACTCCAGCGTCAAACAATACGTTCAAGACGCATACTCCTCCCATTCAACATCGCGGGTCCGATACATATATGAAATCACCCAAATCGCGCGCCGCACGATTTACGCCGCCATCTGTCCCATCCAAGAATTTCATTCGCTGAACCTCAAAAACGACATCGCTTCATCGTATCTTCGTTCCATCACATCACGCTATGACGGGCCTTTTGAGATTTGGACAGGCAACGTGGTCATCTGGCAATCGCGAGGTGGAATATTGACAGACATGAGTGACGCCGATTTGCCCATAGTCGACGACAGATTGCCACGGTTCGTTTCCTGACATCCGAAACCGTCAACATACTTATGATTACCCACAGCTTTTTGAGATGGTACATGCGGGAAGGCAGATTTGAAGATTGACTCGAATAAGCAATCCACTGACAGCTACTTGTATAAAATTACTGTTTGTTCGCACTCGTTCATTAACATTAGGTAGTCCATCATCTCTCAAATACAGTAAAACACACAATACTAAATCTAGCGTTCCGCTGTCGGAAAGAGAACGGTTTGTGACACGCCGCTTGCCGGCCACTTTCCATCATACATGTAAATTTAAATGGGGAGGTCCATTCGTCGGTTAGAGTACGGCGGATGACTAAGTGCACAGCCACATAATCGTTGGACGCGTACTTTGCGCGTACTTCCACCTACCTGTTTACTCCTCTATTGCCCCGCTCTGTTACTACCCAAACATTACATTGGAATAAAGACTACATTGATATTAAGTAAATAGCACCTCAAGAAGTCTGTTATCGGTGCCAAAACAAACAAATCCTTCAGAGAACAGTCTTAATCCGCAGATCAAGATTAAAGACTGACCACAGCACCGTTCCCCTCAAGGATTTGTATGGTACATTCTGTGGGCCATCTCTAGGGTTTCTTCACCTTGGTTTATACATATCCTATGCCTATCTTCCGTGTGGGCCAGATCAGCACCAAATCAGCACATCATCTCAGTCATGATCGACATAATTCAAAAAGGGCTGTGAACAAACCCTGTAGGACACTTCCAGGATGAGATCCATGCAAGAATTTTAATATATTTCTGCTTTCACAACGTACAATCTCTACCGCCGTTTCGCTGTTGAGCGCGATCCCGTACAAACAAACCACAACAGGACAACCTCTTATAGACGAATGGACCTCCCCATAAATTACCCCGTAAATTACCAGCAGCTGCGGGAGCCCGAGGTAAGTTACCTGTAAGAAAAGCGGCCGACCATTTCTTGCGCCACCCTAGGCTGGGCTGTGCTTCACGTGCTTAAGTGATCACATGTTCCACGTGGGAGCCAGATCACGTTTTTTTGCGGGCTCCTTATGTTTCGTAAAGACACTAACCTAAAGGTTTGTGAATTATTTTCTTAGGCTTTCCAGTATGTATCGAATACTGGACATTCGCCCACTAGGAAGTAAATCGATAGTGTTACAACAATCATCACACCTATCCCAACCGTACAGACTTGACAACCTCGGAGGAACCCGACCTTTCTCCCCCGTACCTTGTACACCGCCTTCTGTGACGGGTCCTTCTTCTTCGCCTGGTCGAACTTTTGCCTCATTTCACACGCGGATTCCTCCCGCTCTTGGGTCGATGCGGCGTAAGCCCCTGGTTCTTTCAACACAGAGCGCGGCCCAGACGTTTCTTCCTCCGCATTGGAATCCACACTATGCCATGATTTAGAAATGCATACGAAAAAGACGAACCGTGCACTCCGAGCTTCATGCTCGGCCTTCCTCTTTGGCAGCCTTGACAAGCACATAATGTCCATCGCCATCTTCTTCCCTCATCCACGTCCATCTTCGCGACCCATCATCCAGAGCCGCCAGCCTGCCTCTGCAGCCTCTTCTTCGCCTCTTTAAGCAACTCCATTCATTGAGGTCTGAACAACAGACAATCCTTAGGCTCTGGTATACTTACTATAGGACCAATTCAACCATTAGCAAGAAATTAGTCGGAGTTTTCTGGTACTCACCGAGTTTGTGATCGTACTTGAGTAGCATGTCCGTTAAAAGCTTCCATGAATCACAAGCGAAGAGTCTGCCACAAGATCCTAGAGGTTAAGTCACCAACATAACCGGCCACTTGATCTTCCAGCGCGATGGGTTTTCGACAAGTTGATCGGATCCGACATTTCATTATGTAGCAGAGCAGAACGCAATATCAAACAACGTCCTCAAACCACAGATCCTTCAGCAACTCCTCTGCGCTTGCGCGCTTGTCTGGGTCGATGCGCAAAGCCCGACTTATCAGAGCCGCTGCGGGCGCGATAAGTTCCTCTTGACCCTCAAAACGCCGGCTACATTTCAAGCAATACGCGACGGATCTGTCGGGAATCTCCAATGAACCTTTGAAACTCCCTGGCGACCTAGGTTAGCCTGGCGTTTCCAAAGATGTTCGAGAGTACTGACCATCGGGCTCAAAGAACTTCAATGCCTTGGAACATTTCTTGAGGAATTCTGGTTCAAATCTGTCGCCGGTAACAGTAGCCATCTGCCATAGCATATATGCGTGTTCGGAGAGATGCATGTCCTCATTCACTCTATAAAAGAAAAGTGGCCTCCCAGTTAGTAGCTCAAAAATCTAGGATTTTGCATGTCCAGGTGCGACGCGAAGACTTGATAGAACTTACCTGACAACCAAATGCCCAGATATCAGCCGGTTTGTCCCACTCCCCACTCAAGTAGACCTCAGGAGGGCGGAACGCAAGAACAGTGATCACATGGTGTGAGTGAAATTTCGAGCGTTGCGCTGCGATGCGTTGAGAATATGGTCAAAGAATGGGAGGTGATGACTGACCACAGCCAAAGTCAGCAAGTAGATACGTAGCCTTGGCAGCCTCGTCCATGGATATGGACGGAAAGGTCTGAGACACGGCAGATTGGACGATACCCTCTTCAGACATCTCCGGTTCGTGTCGTCGGGCTGGATTCTTGACTAGAAACTCCTCTATTTCTTGATTTGTGATGCCCGTGTCAATGAAGATGTTATCCCTCTTGATGTCGGTATGGACGATGTCATGGGCATGAGCATAGGCAAGACCACGCAACGTGTGCAGCAGAACACGTTTAATGACAGGAAGAGGGATGTACTGCCCAGCACGCACGAAAGGGTATGAGAAGGACCCAAAGTCGCCGCGGTAAACGGGGGTGACAAGGCAGATGTGGTCGCCCTCAGCCGTACTCATGCCAGGAAGGTTGAAGACTTCTAAAAGACGCAGGCAGTGCGGTGGAGGCGTTCCGTTTTCCAAAACGCGCAGCGCTTTAGGCTCCTTACCAATGCCCATCTGACACAGCTGGGTCCAACTGCCCGTCAAGACCTTGACGGCGACGAATTTGGTGGCGGGAGTATCCCGAGCGAGCCAGGTGCTCGAGTGCATACCCCAGCCTAGCTTGCGTTCGATGGTGTACCTTGCACTTGGACCTATTTTCTGCCCAAAGTCTAGTCGTGCCCAGCCGCAGTCCCTCAACGCAGGCATGCCCAGCGGCTCGGATGCGAAGCTGTAGTCAACAAAAGTTTCGCCATTGGGACCAACGGAAAAGTGCTGGTTGGTGACTCCAGAGGGGACTGTCGCCATTTGAACAGAGGTCGAATTGAAGCGGAAGAATTGAAACAAGGTTCGCCGACGCAGGTGATGATTGAAAAACATGAGTCTGCATGGACTTATGTGCGCGGTGTGAACATGACACGATAGTTTGACGATAGTCGCAAATTATGAGTTGACCGGTCATCGGCTAGGGTTAGCCGTCATCCGACCTGACTTTTGACTTGCTTTTGACCGTCATCATCGCTCGTCGCGTCGGCCACAGCACATCTGCCCTCAAAGGATGCTGCACGGGTGTCTCTGCTGAGCTCTATGGTTTCGCCGGCGCAGGCAGACAAACGCCTTCTATGGGATCCGCGCCAGGGAAACAAGTTCGTCGTTGGCGGGCGATCCCAGCTCACTCTGTACGAATGGACTCCGGAATACCCTGAAATTCGCCATATTACTTCTAAACATGGCCTTGAGCATATGAAAGTACGCGTTCTATCTGAATAGAAATGAAGTAATAAATTTTATCCACTCGCAGTGCTTTGCATGGTCCCCCGACAATTATTTCGATGACCTAATAGCCGTGGGGTATTCAACTGGTCGTCTGGATCTTATTCGTTTGGAAGCATCGAAGCATGCGCGTCAAAGCAATCTTCTGTCCACCGGACCCTCTGTGTCTCTTCCCTTGCGCAACTACCGCTCGTGTAACGCGCTCTCCTTCTGCCCTGCAGATTCCAACTATCTGGCTGTAGGTCTTGACAAAGTACGCGGTGATTGCAGTGTCGTTGTGTGGGACATTGAGAGCACTATGCCATCCATGATGTTTCCGCTCGATAAATTTGACGCGACCACAACAGTATCTAGACTTCAGCCTCTCCTTCCCCATGCAGAGCTAGGTCCCAAAATGGATCGGCGGATCGTTCAACAGCATGCGCCCACCGAAGTCGTATCAGCGTTAACGTTCCTTCCGCAGTCCACAAATCTCGTACTGGCTAGCATATCTTCTCGCTGGCTACGACTCTTTGACTTGCGCACTCCCGGTCCAGCCACATTTAACGTGGGATTGAAAGTGTCTGGAATGGCGACAGATCCGTTTGACCCGCGACGCGTCGCATGCTTCGGAGAAGGGCTCATCACTCTTTGGGATACCAGAAAACTCGTGCAGCCCATACTCAATTTTTCTGAGAAGGATGCCCTCGGGGATGGTGCACGTTCGCAGTCGCTACCGGGTATCTACTCGTCCGTAGAGTTCTCATCTACAAGACGAGGTGTCCTGGCTACCTTACACCAAGGTGCTCGTCATGTTCGGATGTGGGACATGATGGAGGCTCGCGCACACGTCGTCGGCGATGCATCTTCAGACACAGAAAAATCGCGCGACTCTGCACCTTCCAATCGCCTAGCGAAGCGATCGTGGGCTAACTTACCCTGGAGTGGAGGTTCAAGTGGAAATGATTCCTTCAAGGAACACGCTCCACCCGTAAACACCAGTATTATTCTTTCCGATACGCGTCGAAGTGGGTAGCATTTCTGTGTTCATTACGTTTTCTAAAGCTCCCTAAAGCGAAAACATTCGATCGGTCCTTGTCTTCGTTCGCACTGGTGCCAACCTCTCAAGAACAGCCTAGTATCTTGACGACATCCATCATGGTCGTAAACGGTGAAGGCGACCTTGAGCTGCACTCTTTGTACGACACACCAAAACAAGCATGTTGGAGTGCCCGCGGTGAGCTTGCCATGGGTGCTGGCTTCTCTTTCCGAGTCATATCCACCATTGTCGACCAGGAAGTCCCGGAACCATGGGATCTCCCTCAAGCACCGACCCAGCCCACCCGGAGCGCGACGACATCTCGGTCGCGTGGTCGAGAAAAGCGTCGTTCCCCAGATCCCAACGCTTCGTTCACCCCTCCATTGTACAACCATCGCGAGGATGAATCTCCAGTCGGCCCAGGCAGTCGCGGGGTGTCTATTGCATTGGCCACCAATTTAGCCACTACACGGCCAGATAAACGATCGTTTAGCCCTGCTTCTCTACGCGTACATGAATCCCAGATAAATGCTGGAAGCCCTCTTCTCAAGAGGTCCATCTCACGTCCTCGACGGGACCTGACATCAGTTAAGGCCAAGTCGTCTCTGTCTCCCGATACGCGTAACGCTGGCCCGAGTAAGATTAAAAAGACGCCATTGAAAGGTGCGGCAGCTACTGTGGAGGACGATATCTCTATGATCATGAGGAGAAGAGTCATCAGCGGGTATGGCATCAAGAATGTGGGCTCTCTTCTATGAACACTTGTCACAAAACACTTATCAAGCTTCATGCACAGCCGGATGACAATGGCACTATCGTGCAAAATGGAACCGATACGTATGACAGTTCTGCTCAGATTCTATCAGACCTGTGGGGATGGATATACTGTCAGTTGTGCCTTCGCAAGCTCACTCTTTTTGTTATGACTCACGACGCGCAGATTCTCGTAACATCCTGTGCAACCCGACCCCAATGATCAACGGTTACGATTTCAGCTACGAAGGTCTACTCAGTATATGGGAGGGTATGGAGCCGCGCTTCCAAGCACCACCTGTCCACCATACGCTCCTTGAGCCACCAGCAAGCGAAACTCTACATAACGGCCGGAGGTCTCTCTCGCCTGCCGGGGAATCACACGGAAACTTCAACGCCGCATTGAAAGAGCTACTTTCTCGCGGTAGCATTGAAACGGCGTGGACTCCTGCTGCTACAACGTCACGGCAGTTACAAAGACAGGTCGCGCTGCAGCTTATTGGATGGAGTCTTCGGGATTCAGAGCTTCAAAAGGACATCGACAGGTTAATCCCATTGCGTTGTGTCTGCTTTTAACTCATCTTGTACTAGGTGGGAGAACAATGGCAAGATTTCTCGAGCTGCCTGCTGGCTGGTGTTCATCAAAAAGTATGACAAGGCTGTTAGACTGTTGTTGGCGAGTGAAGGTACGCTTGCATTCACTTTTTTATTGGACCTTACTCATCAATGCTTCAGATGAAAGTCATCATATGATGTCGGGCATGCTCGCTGCCTTGACGGCACATCACTCGGAATCTCGTTCGAGTGGCATAAGATCGTCCGACCTGCGTGAGCATTGCGAACGCGTCATTGTCAAGCTCCAGGACCCGTACCTGAGAGCCATGCTCACTCATCTGGCGCTTGGCGACTGGTCGGAAGTCTTGGAGGAAGAGCTCATTCCTTTCCGGGAACGTCTTGCTATCGCATTCCAGTTCTTGGATGACAAGACGCTGTCCTCCTACTTGAGAAGGGTTAAAGACCGTACCAGTGGGGGCGATATTGACGCTATCATTGTTACTGGGCTTACGAAAGCTGGCGTGAACATCCTGCAGTCCTATGTTGACAAATCGGGCGACATTCAAACGGCGGCGATTATGGCTTCGTATGTGTGCCCGTCGAAGTTTACGGATGCCCGCGTCGACCGATGGTTAGATGCATATCGCGATTTACTGGACGGGTTTAGATTGTTTCACCATCGCGTGGATTTCGATGTCACTAGAGGTCAAATAGTGCAAGAGTTTGTTGATGATGGATATAACCCACCGGAGGTTTGGGCACCCAGACAGATCTTAATTCGGTGCAATTATTGTAATAAGACGATCAGCGACGATGGTTCCGAAATTCGCCGTACGAAGGTCAGTCTTTCATTTAGCGAAATGGATGACCTTTGTTGAATGTACTCTACAGGCGACGAGTTGTCCGCATTGTTCGCGTTCGCTACCCCGCTGCTCAGTTTGTTTGATGACCTTGAGTGTTATTCCTGACGCGGCTCGAGAGGTCGAGCTTGCACACACTCAAGCACAATATGCTGGTGAATATTGCTATCACCTTGGCATAATCTTCGCACTGATGTCTCCTCTGAAGACACTATCGACGATGCTATCGTCATATGCCAAACATGTAGACATGGCGGCCACGCCTCCCATGTGATGGATTGGTTTTTCGACGGTGATGGAACACAATCGCATGCAACGTGTGCTGTTGCGAACTGCGATTGTCAGTGTGCGGACAACATGTAGAAGCATCCGGTGTTTGGATTACTCATTTAATCTGCATTACTATGTTAGTTCATTGTCCGCTGTAATTTACTATGCTTCCTTAGGGCTCTCAATAGTCGGAGAATACGTTTAGTTAAGTGTGCTACTATACATGTGCGTTTGATGGAAATCAAGGACAGTGGAGGTATCGAAGACAACAGACGAAAGCAGGAAGGAAAACAATGTAGGTATGTACAAAAAACAGGCCATGGTCTGTCTGACTTCGTAAGTAGCAGATCCATATCGGCGGTGGTGGTGTCTGGTTCTTCAAGCTGAACGGTTGGCAAACGCGATCTGCCTCAGATTGCTATATTCCTTCGTTCCCTTTTCAGTCATGCACGGGTTCCACCTACTGCGACCGATGACCCAATCAGCGAGCTCGTTGTTTACCCTCTTCCGTGCGCGCTTATTCTGTTTCGTCTGTTCCCAGAGCCACAAAGCGTCGGGGTCCAAGCTCCACTGTAGATGCGTGCAATGGTATTGATGAAGAGACCAATGATTGGGCGTTTGAAGAGGAAGCGTGTGGAAAGCGGGGTGGAGAGGGTAGCGAGGACGCTTTGAACGAGCACGAGGCAAATGCATGTCCCGATAACTGCGAGGGCAAGGGTGCGATATAACTGCCAGACCAAGTCGATCCATCCGGCGAGCATCAATGCCAAGCAGAAAAGACAGAGAAAGCTACCGTAGTGCACCACCCACGAGACGTATAGGAACTGAAAACGCGTCCACATCTGAGATTTCTGTCAGAAGCGTTGCAAATATATGATGTACATGAACAATCACCTCGTCATAGATGACATGGAGGGGCAATCGCCAGGTTATGTTGTGCTTGAATGCGACGAACTAGGGACATGGTCATGATCGAGGAGAATCGAAATAGTGGCGCAGACTTACATTGCCCCTCGACTCGTCTAGGACGGCTTTGCAATGGCACTTGAGCATGAGAGTCATGATGTTCAGGACATAGGCTCCGGAGAGAAGCATATCGAAACGTGGTGCTGAGAGCGGAGGTCGGAAGCCATTGATTGACAGCGCGAATATGGCTAGAGGTGCGGTCATGCACAGGACACATAACGTCTGGGTCGGGTTCGGAGTTAGTGTGCTGTTAACATACGGCAGGAAGAGGACATGGTACACACCATTGCCACTTGGATGTCCAGCTTCATCATCCAACGAGTCGAGCGATTGTTGAAAGACGAATGGATCGGCTTCCTTTCAACTACGGGTACTGCTTTCTTCTCGACATCGATAGGCATCGACGGGGCTGTATTCTCCATGATTGGTTGGGTGCGGTATGTGTCTTGATGTACCCACTGTTAGACGTTCAACGGAGTCACAGAACGGGCGCTTACTACTTGCTATACCAGTGAGAAGTCTTGAGTCGTCGATGGGCAGACACAGATTGTACCCCACGTCAGGGCTCGCTTATATCGCCACTGCATTCAAGACTTCCCACAGTGCGCCATTTGACCTATGTGGGAAGAAAGGCATTGTCCGGAAGGGGATCATTTCATCAAAACACCAAATCGAGGCTCTACCAAGCTTCTACGCGTATACAACGCGTCAATAATAGGAAGAAGGGAAATAGAATTGATAATATGTAAGAGGTGTGCTGCTATTATTCCGTATGTCAGTCTCGCCGACCTGACGCCAGGCGTGTCTACTCGTGTGTATGTCGCGCTACCCGCTACTCTAGCCTCCTTTACCAGCCAAATAGCAGAGTAGTATGTTCCCTCGTTTAGAGAGCAGGAACCATGGCTCCGAGCTTGTTCTCCGAAACAGCGCCGCGCAAGTTGGAGACCGCGGATAAGGTGTTGCTCTTGAGAAGGGTACCCTGTTTGATTTGTGATACGATGGAGTCGACGAGAATGGTGGCGGCAACGATGGCTCCGAGGGCGACGGTGCCGGTGGGATAGAAGTGGAAGAGGAGGGAGCTAACACCAGCACCGAAGGTAGTCACGCAAGCACCGTTCATGTAACCAGAAGCCTTCGAGACACCGGAAATGTACGAGCCTTTAACCTGCAACGAGTATGATCATCGGAGTCTTGCAGTACCAAAAAGGATAAACTAACGTTGTTGACACCAGAGAAGACATAGTTGGTCACGCTGGGTTGGGTGTGTATCTTCTGGTCGTAGGTAGAAAGCAGACTCCGCGCATGCGCCAAAGTCAGCACTGTTCCGATCGTCATGAGGTATGCAGCCGAGATGATGGTGTCGAATGAGGCGGTTAAACCTTCGTCAAAGTGGCGGATCTTCAGGAGGAGCATGGGCAATGCGAAGGGCGAGGTCACGGCAAGAATAAGGCTCGTCTATCAAAATGGAATTAGAAATGTCTCATCAACCTACTCGCGAGGTACTCACGGCAAGAAGCTGGAACTTCATCTTGATACCCATGCGCTGGACAATGTACTTCTCATACCCAATCGATGCGCTCTTGGGGCCTTGGGATGGGCCTTTCATCTCTGTTGGCGCCTAGGTTTGGGGCGTAAGTTGGAAGACGAAGAGAGCTGGAGAAGAACGGCTACTCACGGACCACTGGGTTTGAGGAAGGAAGGCTATTGCAACGACGTCGAAGTGATTTCCAGAGCGCCCGTCACGTATAATATCTCAATCGCTCTGGCCTACTCGGTGCCACCTCGCTCTTCGCATCAACCCTCCCCGCGCACGATATACTCTGCAATCCTTACGGGACCGAGGTTGAGCGGGGTCGAAGGCCAGACCGCTGCTTCAAGTCTGTGTCTGGGAGCGTCGATATATCCTCTTGGGTGGCGGCAGTGATCAATGATTGGGGATATGTCCCCATAAAGCAGCCAGCGTCTGAAAGATACCCAGCCACTTACTCGGACTTATAGCTTTAGTCCTCGGACTAACGGCAAGCAACCCGTGAAACGAGAACAACGCAGCTGCTTACAGCGGTTGGCCAGCTGACAGGCCAACAAGTAATAGAACGACATGGTCGACGGAACAGTATCAAGTAACGCGATGCTGCTGAGATATTTGTCTACCAAGGCTCGACAAAGGCCCTCTATGCACGCGTTACGAAAGGATTCACGGTCAGATAGTTCGTTGTGTTAAGAATCTTCTACGCTCCGTGCAAATGAAAACAAGATTGACGCAACACGAAGTTGGAAGCTACACCACAAGACGTCTACACCTAAGTTACTTCGGCTGCCGGAGAGGAGAAGGTTATGCCTGAGTTACTGCCTAGGCTACAGCGGTATGAACAGAGTAGGTCATGGCGCCTGGGGTTACAGAGCAGACAGGAGTGCAAGGCAAGTCGAATCTCTCAGAAAGCAACGAAGATCTGGAGAATAAAATAAGCAAGCATAACGAGAGACTGTACAAGCCAGATGACGGTCAAAGCGAAAAGCAGTCAGATCGCCTAGAAAGGCAAGTGAAAAAGCACCTGGTCCGTGCGCACTGGCTGCACTATAAAAGCCGCGTTCGAACATGTTCAACACCTCATACTTACCTTGATGGCATAAGTCCCTTCATGTCCCGGATTTGTGGGCTGTAAAGATCCTTCATAGCACGGCGACCCTGTCCATACAGAGGGTCTCTGCGGCTTGTATAGGCTTCGGCTTATGCACCGTCTCAATATTTTCCTGTCCCACTTTGGCCACTCTGGCTGGGTGGGCCTCCTTTTTTTTGGTCGGAAGAGCCTCTAACCCTAACCCTAGATAGCTTGCGCCACACATGTATTAATTGTCTGAATAAAATTGTCTCGCTTGTTGCTTTACAATCTTAGAACTCGGGGACTAATCAAAATAGAGTCATCTCTCTCACTCAGCATCGAGACATTCGTCGAGCGACATACTTATTACCAGCTTCGATTATCTCAAGGACTAGCCTTATGTACGCTGGCCTCTCGACGACGACCGTTTCTCTCTGTTGCCCTTTCTGACGATGTTATGAATAGTAAGGTATCACATTCGAATATCATCTACACCAGAGGGTGCGTGCGTCGAATATATGGCGACTATCCGCTCTCCCGTGACCCATTCTAACGGCTCTTAAGGAATTCTTTGTCAGTAGTGTCTTATATTCAGAAACCGTGGCGGCTTCAGCAATATAAAGTCAGAGTTTGAACCAAGTTTACCGACCATTCATCACCATCGCACAACCTCAGCCCGCAAATATGTCTTCTAAACTCGTCGCCGTCATCATCGGTGCTGGCTCCAACGTCGGTGGCTCCGTAGCGCAGACTCTCGCCAAGCAGAACTACCAAGTTGCCGTCGGGGCGCGTACCACACGCGACAAGGTGCCAGAAGGATACTACCCCTTCTCTGTCGATGTTACCAAACCTGAGAGCATCAAACCTGCTTTCGAAAAGGTCGTCGCCGACATTGGCCCACCCAATGTGGTCATCTTCAACGGTGTGTATTCTCTTCCTGAGTATACGACGAATGCATCGAACAACACCTGCTAGCTGCTACACTTGTGCCTGCTGACGCCGAAGACCCGCTTTCATTCCCCCTTTCAAAATTCAACCAGGGCCACACCGTCACAGAGAGCTTCTACATCGCCGCTCAAGAAGCTTTAGCCTCTTTCCGCTCGCCAGTCCACAAGGAATCTCCAAAGGCATTCATCGTAACCGGCAACCTCCTCGCATTTGTGCCAGCAGCTGCTAATACTGCTCCGCAATTCGGCTTGGGCCTCCAAAAGAGGTCCGAAGCATATCTCACAGAGCTGTTCCACAATGTTTACGGGATAGAGGGAATCAGGTATGCGTTTTGTCTTGTAGGATGATTTCACGTAAATCATGTCACCGACAAGATTCCACTATGCGCATCTGGTGTCCGCCGAAGGTGGAATTCCACCCTACACCGATTTCCTCACGAGTGGAGCCGCTCATGCGAAGGCGTACGCACACTTGATCAATGCGCCAGCACCTGAGGCTTGGGATTATAGGTAATCTTTGACTTGATCACATCAGTCTTCGTACTGACTCGTTATCCTCAGGTTTACGAGCGATGGCGAGAAATACGTTCCAAAGTAGTAGTTGAGAACACTGGTTGAGAAATGTCAAGACAAACAATAACTCGACTTTGAACATGATCGCTACATGTACATTGTGGTCGTCGACTCATCGCGAGCTTCAAAGCACGTTCAATGAGAACCAACAAGTGAAAGATAAGATAATAGCAACAAATTCATACATCATTGCGCCTTCCGACGATAATGCATCACCAACTCCGAGCCCTGGCGCCAGACATACTGTCTGACTGCAGCGAGACTGATGTCCAGCGGAAGCAGTACATCGTTGCAAAGGATTTCATACGAAGCTTCAGCCAATTTCGCAGAGTGAGAGTGAGTGGGAAGAGGATGCCCATGAACATGATGATTTCCGTCAAAGGAACTGCGTTCCGAGCTAGCCCTTGAAGTAGTCCTCGATGAAGACGTGGGAATCTTGTCTAGCTTCTCTTGAACCTGCAGCTCTCATTAGATGGGTAACGCAAACGCCAACATGAAGACGTACGTGTAAAATCAACTTGCGGACTCGAAGGAACCGATTCGCTGTCAGTTTGGATTGAGTCCTAAATGAAGATGAGCGTTCTTACAAGCGATCAATTCACAATAACAACATACGTGTTAATCAACTCTGGTAGCTCGTCATGCCAAGGCAAAAGAACGAAACTAACTTTGACCTGAGCGGGCGCTGGCGGAATCTTGCTCAAGAACAAAAACTCCAAAAGCCACATCGGAAGCACCCGCTCTAGTTCGAGCACACGTCGCCTCACATCCAGTTCATCGCCAGACTGAGAGAACGGAATATGCGGGGTTCCTTGATAACGCATAGTCCATCCTCCCCAGCCGTCTTCTTCAGAAATCAGCACAGTAAGCCCGTGCGGAAAAGCATGAGTCGGCGCATCAGCAGATATAGGCGGGTTGAACGGCTGCGCGAGCAACACGTCCACTGCCGTCTTGGGCTTCTCCGCGCGCGGCGGCTCTTGCTCCTTCGGGGCACGGTCGTTATTGCATCTTCAGGCTCCGCCAGCGTCATCGACGCCGACGTGGGCTGTATAAGCTCGCTCGTCGGTCTCGCGGTCCTACTCTTGCCAAAGTTCTTCAGTCGACCCATGAGACCTCCACCCGGGCTAGTAACCATTTCTGCTCTGTCTTCAGACACCGAAATGGAGTTCTGCCGTTTAACGGAAACGTAGTCATCGGGCTTCGAGGAGTCCAGAGTGGTAGAGCGGAGACGGCGGTGCTGCATGGGTGTAGCGTCATTGGCAGGAAGCGGAGGTACTGCGGGCATTGCAGCGGGTATTGCACTGCTTGGTAACGCCAGTGGAGGTATAGGCATATTCAATGCTTGGATAGGTATAAGTGGGGTACGCAGTGATGCCTGGTGGAAGGAAGGGGAATGTGATGCCGGTATTGCGCGAATCATGTTGGGTGCGCATATTACACTGTAACCCACAGATACGTGTGGCTCCAAGTTGCCGCTGTCCCGAGAAGGATGTGATCGTCGTCGCATCCTGTTCTCCTCTTTCAAAACCCCAGAAAGAGATTGCGTAAGACCCATTTGCCAATGTTCACTAAGAAGCTCCAGGTTCAGTCGAAACAGCTTGAAGGAAGGAGATGACCTACGCTTGCTTTCGTCACTGTATCCAGTCCGTCCTTTGAAACCAACCTCATCCGCATAAACCTCGGCTTCAAACAGCGTTCACTTATATGAACGGACAAAACTCCAGCCTTTGTGTCAGCAGTTGCCCAAGGAGAGACCACTGCCTCCCCCTCAATCCTCTCTCGCACAACCTCAAGGGCCTCCCTGGCACTATGAGGGTGCTGACAGTGATGAACGCCATCCTGAGCATCTGCGTCGGATAGCCCCTGGAGTACGCATTTGCCATATATCCCCCGACACACGCCACGAACTAGGTCCCATACTGCAACTTCTCCTCGCGTATCCACTGATAGAGCATGTATCCTATCATTCAGGATTAGTGCCCTGACTAGTCCTGGCGCTCCAGGGGTCACCTCGACGGGTGACTTCAAGAGAGGTGTTGCTTCCGAAGCAAGCTCGCGCGCGTGATAAGCAGCTTCAGCAGAATCAGGCTGTGAGATTCCAGGACCCACAGAGGAGGCCGTTTGCTGTTTGAACGACATTATAGATGCGGCTGAATATAGTGTAGCGACGTCTGGATCTCTCCCGCCGGCAGTGTATGGGAAGGGCGAGACCAACTTGATGAGCGATTCGTATGGTATTCCATACAGTGTACCGTCCTCGTCTTCTTCACCGCGTATCATAGAGGGAGCATGAAGAGAAGTCTCATCTGTGCTCCGCTTCTTTAGTGGTGGTGGCCTGGAGAAATGTGTCTCAAACGGTATCGACGCGTCTAAGCTGACATCGCTGAAATCCTTCTGTAGAGCGAGGGCGCGAACCGAGCGATGCTCAGGGACATTCCATTTCCGGATACTGGAGTTGGTCCCAGACGCCGTCCATAATAATTGATCGTCAAGCGCAACGATCGCGTTTACCCCTCCACTCAATTCAGTCGCGCCCTCAGTCACGCCGTCGCGACATAAAACCACACATTCACCTTCAGCGACATCTGCGCAACCTTCAACATCGACTCGGCATACCCAACCTGCACGGTCGCCAGAGTAGAAGCACTCCAGTGAAGGCGACGAGGAGAATAGGCTCCAAACGCTTTCGTCATGATGCGTGAATGTGTGTAGACAACGCTGAGAAGCCAAAGACCACAATTTGACGGACGCGTCTGCGGATCCCGTGAGAAGATAGCGCGCGTCTTCGCTGAGCAAGATAGCCCGTATGTTATCGGTGTGGCCGACCAGCTTGCTGGTTCGTTTACCTGACCGAGGGTCCCACAATCGGACCACTCGTTCCGGAGAGCCAGAGGCGATAGTCCGGCCACATGGATCGGCCGCCATAGCATATACGGATGACTTCGGGGCGTTGGCGTCGACAGGATTGAGAGTTATAATAGGATCTGAGGCACGAGAAAGGTCCCAGAGTTTGATAGTGCGGTCAAAGGACCCGGATGCTACCCAATTCTGTGAAGAACATTGGGCTAGACAGCGAACAAAGTCTGAATGTGCGCCAATCGTGGATGGTAAGGTGCTGGGTGAATGAGGGTTCCAAGCCTTGATAGTTCCGTCAGAGGATGCTGTGACCACGGTTTGGTTGGAATTACAGAGAATGAGATCGTTGATCCAGTCCATATGCATTTGAGCAGATTGTCGAAATTTGGTGGGCTGGATGTCGTTCAGACTGGCATGGAGTGAAGGATTCAAAGGCTTACCTGCGCAGGACTGTCTGGATCCATTTCCCAAGTGCGGCTGGAGAATTTGGATGGCTTTTGCCGCTTGACGAAAGCCGTTACGTCTCCCAGAACATCACCGTCGCTGGCAATACGCTCCTCCTCGCCGTCCTCCTCGTCGATGGCGTCGTCACTCCAGCCGGTCATCATCTCCCAATGCCGACCGCTCTGTATTCTCCATTGCTCTTCGTGTTCAGGACTAACGTCCGTTCGCTTGGGTCGCATGCCAACGCCCAAATCCCAGCCGACAACTAGTCCATCTCTTCCTCCAGAGTAAAGGATGCCTTGGGCCGCGTCCCGGCCTTCAAGCATCGTTGTGTCATCTAATGCTAGCGCTGATACACCGAGGCGGTGTTGGGTGCCCGGAACGACCTGAGATGGTGAAGCAGCGGTGTCGAGAGGAATAAGGAGAGGCCCCGTGCGTCCCAAACGCGATATTCCGAGTGGAGGCAAGGCCAGTCGAGGAACTGGGACGGACGATGGCGAAAGCACATAGGTGACTCGGCGTTTGGGAGTAGACATAATAGGCCGCGCAATAACGATAAGGCCGACAACTTTGTCTAATGATACAGCGAAATGTACAAGGATGCCAGTGTGTTCATATCAATACAGTCGTGGTGGTCCAAAAGGAGAGTCGCGTTCAATCGGCACGTGCACACTGAACACAAGTTATTGTCTTTTCAGTTCTCAACTAAGTACTACTTTGCAACATATTTCTCGCCGTCTTTCGTAAACCTGAGGATGACGAGTCAGTACAAAGCACGAAGACTGACGTGATCAAGTAAAAGCTTACCTATAATCCCAAACCTCAGGTCCTGGCGCATTAATCAAGCGTGCGTACGCCTTCGCATGAGCGGGTCCACTCGTGCGGAAATCGGCCAAGGCCATTCCACCTTCGGCGGACACCAGATGGGCATAGTGGAATCTTGTCGGCGACATGATTTACGTGAAATCATCCTACAAGAACAAACACATACCTGATTCCCTCCTTCCCGTAAACATTGTGAAACAGCTCTGTGAGATATGCTGCGGACACCTTTTGGAGGCCCAAGCCGAAGCGCGCAACAGTAGCAGCAGCTGCTGGCACAAATGCGAGGAGGTTGCCGGTTACGATGAAAGCCTTTGGAGATTGCTTGTGGACTGGCGAGCGGAAAGAGGCTAAAGCTTCTTGAGCGGCTATGTAAAAGCTCTCTGTGACAGTGGCGCCTCGGTTGAATCCGGAAAGGGGGAGTGAAAGCGGGTCTTCGCCGTCAGCAGGCACAAGTGTAGAAGCTAGCAGATGTTGTTCGATTCATTCGTCGTATACTCAGGAAGAAAATACACACCGTTGAAGATGACCACATTGGGTGGGCCAATGTCGGCGATGACCTTTTCGAAAAGCGAGTTTGATGCTCTCGGGTTTGGTGATATCGACGGTGAAGGGGTAGAGTCCTGGGTTGTCGCGTTTGGGGTTACGCGATCCGACAGCGACTTTGTAGTTCTGCTTGAGGAGGGTCTGTGCGACGGAGTCGCCGACGTTGGAGCCAGCGCCGATGATGAGAGCGACGAGTTTAGAGGACATTTCAGAGAGTCGAAGGTGGGTTGAGATGATGAATGGTCTGTGTTCAACCTTTATATTGGACCTCAAAGCGACCCACATAACTAAAACAGAGAGATTGATAAGACACTGACAAATGTTGAAGTTACCAAGAAACACGTCCGCTAGAATGGCGTCATGATAGGGAGGAGAGAGCGTGTAGGCAGTGTATTTCGACACCACGAAGATTGAGCTGTTGTCCAGGTGATTCTGCAGTGTGGCGAGCTTGAAGTCTGTTAAAGAGCTATGGCAGGAGAAAGGCCCAAAGAGACCGGCGGTCGTGCATACAGAAGGCTAGTTCTAAAAATAACCGTAAGCTTACAAAAGGTAGTAGTATATTCGCTGGAGGCAACCGAGCAGAGAGGTGACCTTATTGTGATTAGTCCTGAGATTGTAAAGCGGCATGCGAAAAGAGCTAGACCGTCAAAGGTCTAAGTAATCTTGGCGTGGTGGTGGTTAAGTGCGATCGAAGCAGGCACCATAATGTGAGGCTGTGCACGTTGCAGGGCTTGTTTGTCTGCTCCTGCGGAGGCGCATCTGAAAATACGCCAACATGCACGTGGGCGCTTGACGCGTCACGCACGGACCAGGTGAACGGATCGGACTTGTTGAGACTTTTCGCGATACAATCAACCCGCGCGCTCAGTGCGCACATTGCAATAGCTGCAATGCGCTGACATTTTTGTGATAGCCATCATCCAATCAAACGCGTTTCTAGTAATCCCATTTTTGTCATTTCCCGAGCCATTCGCGATATCAACTTACAAATGCTGTAGCCGCACGGTTTGAATGAACATCTCGTATAACTTGAAGGTATAAAGGACGGCCATAACTTGTGTTCACTACTATCCACAGCTAAATCAACATGTCTCCTACTACCAAAGTTCTTATACTGGGCGCCACAGGTAAGAATGATTGTCCAGCTTCTGCTTCTCTGTATTTATTGTTGCAGGTTACATTGGCGGAAGTGTTCTACTTCGTGCTCTTGAGCGCCCGGGTCTCAAAGTTACCGCTCTCGTCCGGAGCGCAGACAAGGCTCAGAAGTTGAAGACACTAATCCACGACGTGAACGTTGTCGAAGGGACGCTGACTGACGCCAGCCTGCTTAAAGAACTCATCAAAGATACGGATGTGATCATTGACACTGTGAGCCTCGTTCTCAGTTCCGTCTTGCTTCTTCTTACAATATCATCAGTACAGCAGTGATGATATGGTCGGCACAGCTAACCTGTTAGCGGGTTGCAAAGCGAAGTATCAAGTGACCGGAAAGAAGACCGAAGTCATTCACGTCGTACGTACTGCAGTAATAGCTTGTGACGATGTTTAACCACCCTTCTGTTAGTCTGGCGCAGCTCTCATCGCAGATGACGCCAGAGGAATGGATGTACCGAGCAAGGTGTATGATGACGCTAATGTAGAGGAGATGGCCAACATCCCCGAAGCCGCTCTTCATCGGAACGTTGATCTCGAGTTCCTCAAGGCAGAGACTGAAGGTTGGTGGTTCATGCACACAGGCTTCGTACGCCACACTGAACTTGTGTATAGGATACATTACTGTGTACCTCGTCATTCCCGCCGCTGTCTTCGGTGATGTATCCAACGCGCTCGTCGATGCCGGTATCCAGAAAGACAATGCGGCGGTTTTCACTCTTTCTATAAGGCCTGTGTTTACCTTCAAGGGTGATGTCGCCACAATTGGTGAAGGGCTCAACCGATGGTCAATAGTGCACATTGACGACCGTACGTTCACTCTCGTCGTGCAAGAGCAATACAAATCGTTAATCCTCTACTTACAGTGACCGACTTGATGATGATCATCTTCGACAAGGTTCTCAAGAAAGAGCATGTCCCTCACGGGAAGGAAGGCTACTATTTCGCAGAAAATGGTGAGATCTTCGCGCACCGGGTAGCGGCGATCGCTGCACAGACGTACAAGACTGTTCGCGGCGAGGATGCACAGAAGATTGAGAAACGACCGCTTACCAAGGCTGAGTTGGATATGTTCTTCCCTGGGGAGATGGCAGTGAGTGTCTATCATATCGGTCTTACGCGAGTACGATATTGATGTGATGGTCAAGGTGTATATTGTTGCATTGAGTGCTAACTCCCGCTGTGTGGGTACCAGAGGGAGGAAGTTGGGCTGGGCTCCTACCAGAGGTGTTGAAGCGCTGGAGAAATGGGTCAAAGAAACGTCCCGTGCTATAACTCTCTCTCAATAATGTGTACGATTGAGCCGTTGTATCTTATCATTTCGTCTTTGTCTTCTGGCTCTCAAACAGGTGCCACCGTGCCAGCGATTTCAGAACAGGTCAGGTCGCAGCGATGAGCGCCACAGTTCTGATGTTCGATATTTGGGTATGTCTATACAGTGATTAGCTCTATGGACACCGCCAACGCGCTATATCAAAATCTTCTGCCTCAGAATGTTTGGAAACAACGGGAAAATGGAGATGTCTGAAGTGTAGCGCGATCACGTGCGCTTCTACGTCCGGTTTTGGACGTCCGTTCCTTTTTGTGTTGAGGCGCGGGAATGGAAGCTTCGAGTAAATTATAGCCCTAGTGCTAAGGGTAGCCATTGTTGTGTTGACTTGAAGGCAATGTACAACAATGCGACTGGCAAAAGTCCACGAATTCCTGGTGCATTTGCACTAGCGAACAATGGAAGACAAATTCCCGCTACCTCCTTGGTAGTGGGTCCATAGATAGCCGCTATTGGCTTCACTTTCTCTGCCAGAAAAATGAGACAAAACGAGCCAAAATCGGAAATTTTCAAGAGCCAAAAACACCCATTTTGGGATCGAACCTCTTGTAGGCATTTTCAGGGGTCTTGCTTCCTCCTAAGTACCATCATCTCACCATATTCACTCTTTCTTGCTCGCAGATACCACCTTTAACATCGGCTCTCATGGCGCTGGTACGTTGCTTCTCCTTGATGTTCGTCGCCGCAGTGTCTAACCAGCACGATTTACAGGCTTCTCGTCGCCCCGACTCTCACCTTCAACGTTAGCGGCTGGACTACGCCATACACGGGCTCCTGAAATCCACTGACGACGATGGTCATATCCTTGGTACATATTCATTGGTCTCAAAATTGACGGCTATGCTCATTAACGGCCGTCCTAGGTTTTCCTCCTAGCTTGCAGCGCCCCATACTTCCACATTTACGCGCCTCACGCTGCGCTACGACGGCGACGAACGCCGTGCAAAATTCGACCAGGACATGTCTGCTCGCGATCTCCAGCAACCAGAATATGCCAAAGAATTCAAATCTTACCGCGGTCGCGAACGCGTCCTTCTACGTCGTCGGCCCACAAAATTGCTTGTCGACCAGTTCCACATCATTGCCCAAGACGGCCAGGGAGGATATGGCGAGGTTTTTTTTGTCTCACAAACAGGAGACAGGGGAGGTCTGCGCATTTGAAAAGATGAGAAAATGCACATTGTTCAAGATGGACCAGGTGAGAGCTCTATTTCTTTTTAGAAACGCAGCTTATCGCTCTCTTAGTCTAGATCCGTCATGTCCTTGTTGAACGCGATATCCTTACCGCAACCAAGACACCCTGGCTTGTACGGCTGCTTTACGCTTTGCGGGACACGCAGTATACCGACCTTGCCATGGAATACGTGCCCGGAGGCGACTTCTGCACCCTTCTCGCGCTGCATCCACACAACACGCCCCCGTCCTCTCTCGAAACGGGTCTACGCCTATACCCATCCCGCTGAACATCACACTCGACCACACCGATGCGGCGCTCACTGTCACCGGACCCCCTCGGCACCGCGTCCGTCCCGCTCCACCCTTTTATCAAACTCGACTTGACGACCCCCCAATCGATAACGGTGTCCATCGAAGACGAATCCTTCTGTAATCAGCGCGCCATGTGGGGCACAACGCACACACATATAGCGAATGCGCTGACGGGAATGAGCACGGGATTTTTGACGCCGCTGTACCTCGTCGGTGTCAGGTATCGTGCAGCGATGGAGGAGGACCCACGCGGGACGGTGGACGGTGGTTCGGGCAAGAGGCTCGCGATGAAGCTGGGGTACAGCCATACAGTGTATGTCCCAATACCGGTGTGGGTGGACGCAAAGGTGGAGACGCCGCCCAAGACTGTGCTCAGTGCGACGGACAAGCATTTGTTGGGCTGTTTTCGGCAAGGGTTAGGGCGTACATGAAGCCGGAGCCGTACAAGGGAAAGGTGTGTTGGTCGTTTGTTCTTGCAGCTCTTCGCTGATGCCTTCCAGGGCATATTCATCGGTACAGAGACCATACGCGTAAAGAGTATGAAGAAAAAGTAGAATGGTCCTACTCATCAATCTATCTATTTGGCACTTCGAACGGTCTTGATGTCACACCCACTCGCACGTCTTAGTCGCGTCCGTTTTCTAAGCCCCGAATCAACCTTCCGGCGCTGCTTTTCACTTGCACATGGACGAGTACTCGAGCCATGAACATTGTCCATACGGTCGTGACAAAGTCTCGAACACGGACAACGATAGCCTGGTATGCCGCCGTGGTTCGCGTATTTATCGCCTACTCACATTCTCTCAGACTTCCTTGAACGCCATGCCATTCGACAAATCTCAACACCACTTCACGCCACCTAGAGATGCTGTCGTGTCTCTATCACGCCGCAGAAATTAGCAGATGCAGAGCTGCATGAGCAGTCAAGCGTACCAATCACTGATCCCCCAAACATCTCCGGCACTAGGAACTCCATAAAACTCGAATGGACGCTTGAAGAATGTGGGTGCTGTTCAGGTCCGCATGCAACAACCTCCGAACTGTCATCAAACGGGCTTGGAGCCGTCTGATAGAACTGCCAGTGCTAGTCGAGACAGGCGAAGGAGGGTCGATCATGGAGTGAAGGATTCAAAGGCTCACCTGCGCAGGACTGTCTGGATCCATTTCCCAAGTGCGCCCGGAGACTTTGGATGGCTTTTGCCGCTTGACGAAAGCCGTTACGTCTCCTAGAACATCGCCGTCGCTGGCAATACGCTCCTCCTCGCCGTCCTCCTCGTCGATGGCGTCGTCACTCCAGCCGGTCATCATCTCCGAGCAAGATTCCGCCAGCGCCCGCACAGGTCAAAGTCAGTTTCGTTCTTTTGCCTTGGCATGACGAGCTACCAGAGTTGATTAACACGTAGGTTGTTGTTGTGAATTGATCGCATGTAAGACGCTCATCTTCATTTAGGACTCAATCCAAACTGACAGCGAATCGGTTCCTTCGAGTCCGCAAGTTGATTTTACACGTCCGTCTTCATGTTGGCGTTTGCGTTACCCGTCTAATGAGAACTGCAGGTTCAAGAGAAGCTAGACAAGGTTCCCACGTCTTCATCGAGGACTACTTCAAGGGCTAGCTCGGAACGCAGTTCCTTTGACGGAAATCATCATGTTCATGGGCATCCTCTTCCGACTCACTCTCACTCTGCGAAATTGGCTGAAGCTTCGTATGAAATCCTTTGCAACGATGTACTGCTTCCGCTGGACATCAGTCTCGGTGCAGTCAGACAGTATGTCTGGCGCCAGGGCTCGGAGTTGGTGATGCATTATCGTCGGAAGGCGCAATGATGTACGAATTTGTTGCTACTACATATCTTATCTTTCACTTGTTGGTCGGTGAGTGTATTGATTTTGATGAGTCGACGACCACATGTAGCGATCATGTTCAAAGTCGAGTTATTCTTTGTCTTGTCATTTCTCAACCAGTGTTCTCAACTACATACTACTTTGGAACATATTTCTCGCCGTCGCTCGTAAACCTGAGGATAACGAGTCAGTACAAAGACTGACGTGATCAAGTAAAATAAAGCTTACCTATAATCCCAAACCTCAGGTGCTGGCGCATTAATCAAGCGTGCGTACGCCTTCGCATGAGCGGGTCCACTCGTGAGGAAATCGGTGTAGGGTGGAATTCCACCTTCGGCGGACACCAGATGCGCATAGTGGAATCTTGTCGGCGACATGATTTACGTGAAATCATCCTACAAGACAAAAACACATACCTGATTCCCTCCTTCCCGTAAACATTGTGAAACAGCTCTGTGAGATATGCTTCGGACCTCTTTTGGAGGCCCAAGCCGAAGCGCGCAGCAGTAGCAGCAGCTGCTGGCACAAATGCGAGGAGGTTTCCTGTTACGATGAAGGCCTTTGGAGACTGTTTGTGGACTGGCGAGCGGAAAGAGGCTAAAGCTTCTTGAGCGGCGATGTAGAAGCTCTCTGTGACGGTGTGGCCCTGGTGGAATCCGGAAAGGGGGAATGAAAGTGGGTCTTCGGCGTCAGCAGGCACAAGTGTAGCAGCTAGCAGGTGTTGTTCGATTCATTTGTCGTACTCGGGAGGAGAATACACACCGTTGAAGATGACCACATTGGGAGGGCCAATGTCGGCGACGACCTTTTCGAAAGCAGGTTTGATGCTCTCAGGTTTGGTAACATCGACATAGAAGGGGTAGTATCCCTCTGGCACCTTGTCGCGTTTGGTACGCGCCCCGACGGCAACTTGGTAGTTCTGCTTGGCGAGAGTCTGCGCTACGGAGCCGCCGACGTTGGAGCCAGCGCCGATGATGACAGCGACGAGTTTAGAAGACATATTTGAGGGCTAAGGTTGTGCGATGGTGATGAATGGTCAGTAAACTTGGTTCAACCTTATATTGAACTGAAGCCGCCCGGAGTCAGTACGGTTTCTGAATTGTGGGAGAAGCTCCCGCCCCGGCAGAGCAAAGAAAGATTGATAAGACACTGACAAAGGATCCCGTCATTGAAGTCATCAAGAGGTAAAACGGCCGTTAGAATGGCCTGGGAGAGCGGATAGTCGCATATATTCGACGCCATGGGAAGACCCTCTGGCGTAATGATATTCGAATGTGATACTTTACACATTGTCGGAAAGGACGACATAGAGCGGCGGTCGTCGTCCAGAGGCCAGCGTACATAAGGCTAGTCCTATAATCGAAGCTTCCAGAGGTAAGATTCAGTATTCCGCTCGAAGAATAGGATGTCAACAACTGGATTGACTAAAAGCGCATGATGCTTGAGTTGACCGAGATGACGCTCTTTTGATTAGTCCCCAATTCAAAGATTGTAAAGCACTTGAAGCGAGAACAAGCTAGCTCTCTGTCAGCAAAGCTCCAAGTATGGGGCAACCTTTGGAAAACGTAGTCGTGATTTGTCGTGATGGTGGTTCTTCAGTACGATCGTGCGTGTCCCTGGGTCCCGCTTCAACATCATTTCTTTCTCACGATCGAGATAGCCAGCCACGAATCCGAATCGTGACGAACGCAAATTTCCTCTCCAATTGCCTGGGCGGCTAACTGACGCTTATCTTATGGTGGCTCCCCGATAGCCAGAATTCTCCAACACGCTCTCCAACGTGGCTGGCGATTCGCTGCTTGCTGTTATGAATACCAGGTATTCCGCGTAGTTTCGCCGTTAGTGACGAAGAGGGTCCGATCGCTTCGAAGAACGTAGTTGATAGACTACGTAGAATCACACGTATAATGAGGAGAAATAGATCTACTGTCCTATTTCGACCGTAAGTTCACGTCACAGGTCACAAGGCCTCCGAATTTCCTTATCGGACACCGGAAAACGCCTCCGATCACTTATCGGGCGTGGGAAGGTCAAAAAATTCAAAATTTTGTGAACTTACGGTCGAAATACTACAGTATTACGACGAAATGTACGTCGTGAGTGAGAGAGATAAAAACAAGTAAAAGAAGTAGTCAAAATTGTAGTCTGTTGTGGTCATGGGTAGGTAAGGTAAGTGGGTCTCGCTGTTGAAGCGAGACCTTTATATCACTAGAGGAGGCTGTACCATACGCAGCATTGGGTACAGCCTCTGATTAAGTAGATAAGTTTACAAAAGGAAAGAAGAAAAAGAAAATAGCCCGATATCCATAACATAACCCCCCGTGCGTAAAGTTATCTATCTGCACGTTTTTAGTAGTCCCATTCCCCATGCCTGTACCGCTCGCCTCTCCTTAATCTCCGTCCGAATGGGCGCATAGCAAGGATGACCTCGTCGTCCGAGTCGTCGGTGAGCAAATCTAGATCAGAATTCGGGAGGTAGGTGAGCTCACTACTCAAGCTCTCCGAATCAGAGTCTTCGGTCGCCAGAAACGGCGGGTAGAAGGAATTCTCGTCATCGAGAAAACCTGAGTAGTTAGCTAGTGACATAGGAATGTTGTCGTCGAGTCGTTGCAGATATTCTTCGGGGCCGATCAGCCCTAGCGAATCGTGTTGGTAGGATTCGTTCGATAGACGGGTAGCTAGTATTATGGTAAGCAGTGCATCGAAATGTCCTGAATCATGCATACCGGTAGCCATTTCCAGCTTGTCGAAGTCCGCAACATGTGGCCACGAGTCGCGATTGACCTCCGATTCCTCCAAGGTCCTTTCTTCTCTTAAATACAGTTGCTCCGGATCGTACTCCTCCAGGACCTCCAACTCGGAATCGGAGGTTAACTCGTCGATCCAACGAAAGTCTAGTTTGTCTGGATGATAAAACATCTCGTCCATCCGGTCTAGTTCTTCGCGTGACATTGACGGCTGACATAGTGTGGATAACGCGTCTGAATATCGTAGGTTAGCGATAACTCCACAGATAACTAGTTCGCACGTACCAAGGTCCTCTGTCGAACCGTTTGGGGTTGGTGCCGACGAGCAACCGCAGCTAGTGTCGGGCTGGAAGAGGCCGAAGGAGTTCGTGTTGTCCGGGAAGAGGCCCAACTTCGGCGAGAAACCTTCCCAAGCCCGATGATTGTGATATGACTCCTTCAACTCTAATACCGTCATTTGGCATCTCGCGGCTTCGTACTGGATCAGTCCGGGAGATACTGTGCTAAGGAAGTCGAAGGCATCCCAAGTTTCGTCCGCTCCATAGTTCCATCGGTACGCTATGCCCTCCTCCATCGATACCTTGATCATTGCCGTGAGGCAGCCGATGAGTCGGTTCAGGTATAAAAGGTTCGTCCGTACGTGTGCAAATGCTTCGGCTTGCGTGGGCCAAGCATCGTCTTGAAAAGCCGGTATGTACGATATGCCTCGATGTAGCTGAGCGTCAAGAGTTAACGAGGAATTAAATCGCATGAGGGAAAAGTCGTACCGCTTTTGCGAGAGTACTGGTCTCAGATGCTTGCTCTAAGAACTCTAGCATTTGTCCCTCCGACAGCGCCTCGGATTGGACATCCTCGGCGAGTACCTTGTTGAATCCATAATATATCCCGTCGCCTGACGTCTGGCTCAGCGTATAACGTCGTAAGCATGTTGGAGGTACTCACGAACAACGGCGTGTGCGTGGATGACTTTGGTCTTGTGCTCCTCGGGAGGACAGAAACGCCCATCCGCTCGCCGTATCATATCTGCGATTCCTATGGCGTCAAAAGCTGGCACCACGAGCTTCTCGACGATGGGTAGTAGTGACGAGGTCTTCAGATCGTCGAGGACCGGGAAGAGTGGATCGGTCGCGTCGATGTGAGAGGGAAGTAGAGGGACTTCGCTGAAGACGTTAATGTAGGTGGGAGTTGGCTGAGACATTGAAAATATCGGTCGAGTCCCCAGTCCTTTATAGGCTTGCTGGCCTGTGCTGAGCGTCGGCTACATCAGACACGTTGCGCTGGACTTGAATGCGGATTAGGAGAGGGTAAGTGATGGATGAGATGGAGTTAAGATAGTAGTGTACGCGAAAAGCCGCCGTAATTACTTCCCCTTTAGGAATGACCAAGGCGGTATTCGAACCGAATTGATATGAATGATTTGGCTCACCTAGAGATTCTGTTCTTTTAGGCGAAACGAATCGATAGATAATGTTGTGGTAGTGCCAGCACTAATATTCTACAGGTTTAAATTAAACGAAGAGTTCTTGTCCAAAAAAGCAGATGCCGAAACGGAGATAGCGGTGATCGTGTCATCCTGCTTATGCGTCCAGCTTCGATCGCGCTTGTCTCCATTCCTCCAAGACATACGGTGCGTTCTTCAGTTCTTTCGCCGTTTTCCACCGATCCTGACTTGGATCTTGATTTTTCCATCTGACTTTATACTTCCTGACTCGCTTGTGTTTTCCTTTACCTTTGAACATCCGTTCCTGCACTATTCGTTCAATCTCTGTCTCTTCTTCAAGACTTTCCAGATCTTCCGGGTTAAAACTCTTCGACGGACGTTCGCCGAACTCTGGCGGCGATTGCTCGTACTTTTCCAAGTGCGCTATGTTCAGAATAGGATGTATCTTGCTGTCTGTGGGCAGTCGAAGCTGGTAAGTGACGGGGTTTAGCTTGCGTGCTATCTGGAAAGGCCCGTCGTACTTTAGCAGCAGCTTTCTTCCGCGACCTTTTTCTTCCTTCTTTAGAAGCTCTAAGCTGTGCGGATTAAGAACGACCAGATCTCCCTCTTCGAATTCTGTGAGTAGCTTTCCGTTGTTGTATGCTTTTTCCTGAAAGGCTCGACTGAGAACTAACGCGTCTTTAGCCCTATTTCTCTCTGCTTCAAACTGTTCGACCATGTCCACTGCTGATTCCTCTTCGAAGGCTATGTGGATCTTATCTGGTTTACCCCCCGCTGCTACGGAGTCGCCGATCGCTCGTGGGATATAGTCTGGATCACTAAGAATGGCGGCTTCCGTAGTAGGGTGAAAGCCGTAGAGTAGAAATGCTGGTGAGTATCCCGTACTGGTATGTGGTGTCGTGTTGTAAGACAACGCGAGTTTGTCTAACCATTTGTCCCAGTCGTTCCTGTCAGGTCCCACATACGCGCGCAGAGCTATTTCGAGACCTTGGTTCATGACTTCGGTTTGCCCATCTGCTTGTGGATGATGTGAAGTCGTTAATGCTCGTTTCATTCCCATGAGTTCGCACACCTCTTTCCAGAACGCGTTTCGCCATCGCGTGTCCCGATCTGTGATCACTTGTTTCGGGATTCCGAATTTGCAGATTACCTCGCGTATGAAGAGCGCCGCTGTCTCTTTCGAGTCGATGTTGACTGAGCAAGGGACGAAGATAGCGAATTTGGTGAGCTTATCCACCAATACAAGCACATTGTCGTGTTTCCCTGACGTGACTGGTAGTTCAGGAATAAAATCCATTGTTACTACCTCAAATGGTCGATTAGGGATGGGAATAGGCTGCAGCAGCCCCACTGCACCGTGTCTTCGCGGCTTTGTCTTCTGACATACGTCGCACGTGCTGATATATCGTTTTAGGTCTCGCGACATGCCCGGCCAGTAATGTGTGCCGGCCAATCGGTTGTAACCTCTATGGTATCCAGCGTGTGCCGATTCTGTTGGTGAGTTATGTATCAGATCCATCACTTCTACGCGCATAAGGCGCGGTACGCATAACCGGTTGTTGCCGTTGGCATCTTCAAAAAATACTAACCCGTTGTCTGAGTAGAAATACTGTGGGAATTTGGCGTTGGTCAGATGAGTGGGTTCTTGAATTGATTCTATAACTTCCTTGAAATGCGGGTCCTCTTCGTAAGCGTGTCGCCACCTCTGAATTTCTTCCTCTATCATGCTTACCTGAACGTTATAGTTCCGACTACATTGTATCTCAGCTTTCTGACCATTCAAGTACTCGATTTCAGAGCTGAAGACTTCTTCGGTCAACAATTCGTTATCGCTGAGGCTCTCAGCGTATTTCCCTGCGACCGTGAGTAGTTTTTCTTCGAATCGATTTCCTAACTCGCTGTACATGTTCCTTAACGCGTCCTCGTTACCTTTCATAAGATCTACCGCTAGCAACGCGTCAGATTTTGGTCCCGATTCTGGCGGGAGTCGTCTCCGAAGACGCGAGATAGGGTCGACGTTCGAGTGGACGCGTCCCGCTCGGTGTACTATGTGCAGACTTGGGAAGGCGGAGAAGACAGTCCCCCAGGTAAGTAGCCTTCTGTTAACGTTTTGAAAAGTTCTGCTCCATGTTAGCGCAGCGTGGTCCGTAATCGCGAGAATAGTTCCCCCTTCAATGAATGGCTGAAACTTAATCAGTGCCTCTTTCAGAGCCAATGCCTCTCGTTCCGTCGGTGAGTAATTCCTTTCAGGCGATTTAAGAACCCTCGACCAATAGCATACTACTCTTTCGACGTGCACTACGGTTTCCTCGAAGTCGTTCGCCCATGGTCCGCATTCTGGAACATCGTTCCAATCCTTGGACAACGATGCTACTAGTTGGGGAACAGGATCACCGGCGTCGAACGCTTTCTTCAGACGGTCGTGCATGCGTGTTCCCCGAAGATCCCGTACCTTGATAGGTTGAACTTGTTGCAGAATACCGGCCAGTCCGTAGTCACAGGCGTCTGTATAAACGCGATAGGGTAGATTTGCCATGCCATATGCCCTCACCGGCGCGTTAGACAATACTTGTTTGCATAATTCAAAGGCTTCGTCGTGGAGTGAGGTCCAGTTCCATTCGATTCCCTTCTTGAGTAGCTGAAATAGTGGTTGTGCAATCTATGCATAAAAGGGAATGTACGCAGAGAAGTATACCATCATACCGAGAAACGTGTGTAGCTCTTTCACATTCCGTGGGGTTTCTAGCATGAGTATGGCTTCGACTTTCTCCTTGTGCGTGGACATGCCTAGTCGCGAAACTTTCTGCCCTAGCAGGAGAAGCGACTGAAAGGCAAAATTACATTTTGTTGGAGACAGAGTGATCCCTGATTTTACAACAGCTTGTAATACTTGGTGTAGATGATCTAAATGTTCTTCGAATGACAGTGAAAAGATAACAATATCATCGATGTACACTAGAGCGAAGATCCACAGAAACGGGGCCAAGACGTTCTGCATGACTCGTTGGAACACGCTTGGGCCGTTGCGGTAGCCGAATGGCATCCGCGCGAAACGCCACAGTCCACGATGACACCGAAAGCTGAGTATGTCGCGTGAGTCCTCATGTATGGTCAATTGTGTGAATCCGGAAAGTGCGTCTAGGGTAGTCAACCATTGCGCGCCGCTCAACGCTTGGGTGATGTCGTCCTGTCGCGGAAGAGGAAATTCATCGGGTATTACCATCGCGTTGAGCTTCCTATAGTCCACTACCATTCTAGGTTTACCGTTTCGATAGGTGATAAAGGTTGGCGCTGCCCAGGGACTCTCCGAAGGTTCAATCACTCCTAATTGAATCCACGAGTCCATCTGTTTGTCGATGACTTCTCGGTTTGCGGGTGAAGCTGGAAATGGTGGTAGCGATACAGGTACTGCGTTAGGTTTCATAGGAATTCTCACATGTGCATTATGATTGCCAAGTCGACCGTCTAAACCAAAGGCAAGAGTATTCCTTTCCAATACGCTTATGAGTGCTTGTCGTTGCTCTGGCGTCAAGTCGGGAGAGATATGCACGGAAGTCGTAAAGTCCGCAGTTGTCGTAGGCTCTGGCGCTACGTCAGCGGTCTTCGGGCCACCTTCCACGGGTTCTGAAGACGAAGGGTCATCTTGTTCCGTTGCATTTCGTTGGGCCTTCGACGTGATTGTTGATCTGCTTTGAATCACTCTCGATCGTGATTCGGAGTACGGCCGATCTCCTCTTTTCCCTTTTTGACTACGATCATCTGTCGGACGAACTCTGCATGCTGCATTTGCTCAATACGCGTCTTTTCGTCCTTGGGTACTCTATCTAGCCAATTTCGAGGATTAAAAGCTCTTGCGAGGATTTGACCAGCTGCGATCGTGATGACTTCATCCGAGAAGTTAGATACGTGCAACAAGGCATTATCGCGATGGATCAGAGAATCCGGTGAGCCCCAGAATGTTCTTCCATTATTGTCTTGCTGAACTGCTCTTTCTACAAAAAGACTGTTAGATTTCAACGGGAAGTACGCTTTCACTGGGATCCTCACGCACGTCTCCGGGCCTATGACTGTCCTGACCTGGGCTCGTACTTCTCCTCCGTTCTGTCTTCGGCGATCTCGGCTCTTTCTCTTCTGTGTCTTCTTATGCATCTGTACAGCCGATAATCCAGGCGATCTGGCTAGACACGACTTGACTTGAAAAGCCTTGCCGTTTTCCATGATCTGCGAACTATCTAGTGAGTTACTTACCTCGACTTCGCGTCCCGTGTCTGAAAAATTGATAAAAGTCTTACCTTCCCTTCGAATGGTCGAAAGGGAGTACTGGTCAGCGAAGTCATTACCTAGAATAAACGGTGAGCTCATTCCTTTCACGATATATGCGTCCACGTTGATTTGTACCGGTCCCTTGTTGGTTTCAAAGAATAGATCCACTTTGACGAACTCGTTAATAACTGTCGCTCCCGTTACCTGTATGAGGTTGATCTTCTGTCCTTGATGCACTCTTGGGTGCGTCGTTAACTGTTTCCATGCCTTTTCCGATATCAGTGTGATGTCGGATCCGGAGTGGACGATAACGTTCAGGACGTCAAGACCAATACCGTTGACGCCTGCCTGAGTCTGAGTTGCTTTGCTACCGAGGAATGTACATCCTGCGGGTCGTGCCATGAACTTTTTTAGTTCTAGCAGAGGGCGACTCGGGTGCGCATTAACATCTGACTTGACTCGATAGCTAACTCTTCCTATCTCTTTCGCCAGACGTCTCCGAGAACGGCGGTTGAGCGCGGGTTTTTCGTAATATGCCGTACAAGCTCGCGCGCTTCGGGCTGGCGAGGAATGCACTGAGGTTGCTGCAAGGTTTGCATCTGTTTTGTCATTACTTATACCCCCCGCAACTCTTTCAGTAATCTCATTGTTTTCCTGAGGAGAAAAATGTGGGTTTACTTCAAAATCCGAATCGTCTGTCTCTGATTCAGAATCTTCGATCTCGTCAAGTACGTCGCAGTACAAATCCTCATACTCCTCTAAGGCTTCCCTCAGATCATCGTCGGCTTGAGCTAAACGAGTACGCGCGGTCCTGAATCCCTTCTTCGCATATTTGCACTCACGATCCCAATGCATAGAGCTTCCGCAATGTCGGCACGGACGCGCGCCTTTGGCTTTTGGAGTTAACCCCTTCTTGGTGACATTGGAGTCATCTTTTGGGAAAGCGGGTGGAGGAAGCTTGTCCGATGCTCCGACTAGGTTGACGCGTGCTGTGCGTTCTCGTTCGCGAGTATACCTCTCTTCGTAGCGAGAGCGTTGGGGCAGGCATTCGACCAAGGCCTCTTCGTGGAATCGCATAGCTCGTTGAAGGTCCACGACCGATTGATATAAGTGAGTGGTCAAGATCATGTTCCATTGACTCGGTGCGCCTTGCATTATCTCGCTGATCATTTCCGAATCGTTGAAATTATACGCCGTCGTTAATAGATCTGCTTTTCGAATAAAGTATTCGCTGGGTGTCTCCTTGGTATGTCCCGTTTCTCTAAATCTTGCGTCACCGGCTCGTTTTCTCAAACGTTCCCACCACTTCTTAGTCATATAGTAACCAGCGATTTCTTCTCGTAAAGTCGCCCACTCGACTTCAATTCGGCGGCGATGATCAAAGGGTAACGACCAGTACCATTCGCTTGCAGCTCCTGTAAGTCGTTTTGGTACTATACGACCTAATTGCTGTCGCATACGCATGCTCATACTTGCTAGATCGTCCATTTTACGGAACCAGTGTATTATTCGGTCGGTATCTCCATCCCATGTTTCAACGTCACTCAGTTTTAGCTTCATATCAAAATGCGCGTCAAATCTGTTCGGATCTGGATTACCTGCGTTTCCTGGTCCACCTCCACCAGGTGCGCCGCCTCCTGGGCCGGGAGCGCCTCCTCCACCTGGGCCTGGGAAACCGCCGCCGCCTCCGGGTGGGTTGCCGCCAGGATTACCTCCTCCTGGACCGGGAGCTCCTCCTCCACCTGGGCCTGGGAAACCTCCCCGCTTCCAAATGGACCGCCTCCTGGACCTGGGAAACCTCCTCCTCCGGGAAATGGAAATCCACCGCCCGATGGACCACTTCTACCTGGGAAGTTTCCTCCGCCACCAAAAGGAGGACCGTTGCCGCTTCCCCCAAAAGAATGGCTACTTCCGGACGCGTTGTTTCCCCCACTTCCTGAGGGAAAGTTGGTACCCGTAAAGGTAGTCCCACCGCTTACATTAGGAGCAGTCGAACTGGTTCCTTTCACCGGTTGGTCTGTAGCTGTGTTCGAGGGTTGATTTGGGACTGGTGAGGTCCCTGTTCGATTTAGCCCTCCCGCTTGTGCAGGAATACCGTACCCTCCGCCGCTGTACATCGGCGGCGCGGTGGATGATACGTAAGGCGGTACAAATCCTGATGTAGTTCCTGTGCTAAATGAATTAATATTAGGCCTCGAGGATGGACTTACCTGCCGGGAAGGATGGCTGCTAGTTGTCCCCGTGGCCACTCCTGCACGCTCTTGCATGCGTGCCGTTGCCTGCGCAAATCTGATAGCGCTGGGATCAGATCCTTCCGCAGCTGGACCTTGCGTTCCCTGAGGATTAGATTCACGACCGCGTGATTCAACGCCTCGAGGCACGCTAGCGGATTCGCCTTGAGGCTGATGGTACAGAGGTTCGTACCAGCTGAACACGGAAGGTGGCGTCTGGGACATTCGGCTCGTTCGCGTCCCTCGGTTTGAGTTCTGGTTTCCCGTGTTACTGGAATGTGGTGCTGATGGACCTGTATCAACAGGTTCTTCGAAGGGGCCCTTGCCTGTCATACTTCCTCCCCGTGTCGGGTACTGGGCGGGTTTAAACGATGCCGAAATAGACTCGTCTTGAAAGGATGACGTAAATGAGGGATTCTGCGTGAATTGAGGAATGGATGACGATGATGATGCTGGAATTCCTGAACTTTCCGATGGATCGAAGAATCGGGCATGCTTCTCTGGATTGCGTGCCTGTGCTGAAGGTTCGTTTCGCTTGCTCGTAAAAAATTGCGATATTGAATCGTTGTCAGGTTGTTCTGGACGTGCAGAAGCTGGGAAATGCTGAGCTTGTGGCGTAATACGATAACTGCCAGTGTAGTAGTCCTCAACTCGATTTTGGAGCATTGCAGTTTCGTTATCTGGATCCATTCGACGAGGAGCTCCTGTCTCCCAGTCATGATACTTATCCAGCATCGCAAGTAAGTGTTCCGTCTGCGCGATTAATCCGAGAGCCTGGATTTCGTAGTCGTGTTCCATTACGAACAAGTCAACATCGTTTTCAACACCCCATTGTGGAATAGAAAGAGATCTTGCCTTCTTTCCGGCGCTGGCCAAGGAATGCGTGGCAATGTCGATTTTACTCTGTATTGCTTGTCTGAATCTCAAATACGGTGTGTCGCTAGGTTTATACCCGTATATATCTCCCTCCTTTGTACGCATAACCGTTGGCGTTTTAATCGCGTTGTACAAATAATTGATTTCACGCGAAAAGGTGGTAAGGACTTGAGGAACGGAAAGAGTAGTAAGTAGTGGGTAGTCTATTACGCCGCCCGCCGCTTCTGTCAAGGTCTCTAAGGCCTGTAGCCTTCTCTCCTGCCATTGACTACTGGTCGTGCGAGCGTATTCAAGATCATCTCTGCTTACCTCCCCTACCCAACGATCGATTAACGCCTTCACCTGGAAGTGAGCGATCGTTGGTAGAGTCACCATTTCCGTCATCAAATTCTCTCGCGCCCACGTGGATGGCATACCTGTGAAACCACCCTTCAATCGCGCTGAAAGCGGTGGTGCTTCACTTATGTGGTCCCACTGTAAGTGTTCCCAGGCTTCATCCAACTTAGCTTTCCTAATGGCGCCATGCGCTGTTTCCTTCCCTTTCCCGCGCGGGCGTTTGTCGACATTACTATCATCCAACGCCCCCTCCGGTGAAGGACTTGCAGGATTCTCTGCTTCCTCTCCTGTTTGATGCTGCGCTGCTGCGCCACTTGACGCGTCTACGGACGGCGCATCTGGCTGTGTATGGCTCTGTCCGCGAGCCTGTTGCTCAGGCTGTGTCGCACTGCCTGTCGCCTGCGGGGAGGCTGTTCTGGACTGCGCCTTAGGCTGCGCCGTGTCCGCAGGTGGTTTCGGGGCCATGATTTGGCGTCGTTCGATAGCTTGCTGTCGTTGCCTTCCTTGCTTCTTCCTGTACTCTCCGAGGATCTCTCGCATGCGTTGTAAGATGATGTCTACCTCTGCCAGTGTTTCCGAATCTAGGAACAGTGTTCGTCGTTGCGATGAAGACAATGTGTCCACCAGTGTTATGAATACCAGGTATTCCGCGTAGTTTCGCCGTTAGTGACGAAGAGGGTCCGATCGCTTCGAAGAACGTAGTTGATAGACTACGTAGAATCACACGTATAATGAGGAGAAATAGATCTATTACGACGAAATGTACGTCGTGAGTGAGAGAGATAAAAACAAGTAAAAGAAGTAGTCAAAATTGTAGTCTGTTGTGGTCATGGGTAGGTAAGGTAAGTGGGTCTCGCTGTTGAAGCGAGACCTTTATATCACTAGAGGAGGCTGTACCATACGCAGCATTGGGTACAGCCTCTGATTAAGTAGATAAGTTTACAAAAGGAAAGAAGAAAAAGAAAATAGCCCGATATCCATAACACTTGCACACTGGCGAAACAGCCACGGGTACGTACTTGAAAGTCCAGACAAAATGTATTCCTTACATGCATCTGGTCTGTTGTACCTGACCTTTATTATTGTGAACTCGCCGCGGTACTCTCGTGGAAGAAGCGATCACATCAGACGGACTCCAGCTACTGCAACCTAGTCCACGTCAAACTAAATACGACTTGAAGGTCTTTCCAGCGAGCTGAGAGGGAACGGTGTCTGATGAGTGTGTGATAACGAGTTGCCTGTCAAGACTCAGCACCGGCTGTGATGCAGCATCAGAAGCCAGTCCTCCTCCTCTGTCGGTTCTTCATCTAGGGTCCATATGCATACACATGTTTTCTCAAAGCATCGAAAGGAGGACTTTAGATACAATTTAGGTTGTCAAGAAACTCGTGGTAGCAGTGATTCGTGTAGAAAATTTTTTATTCAGGAAGTTATACATGTGTGGCGCAACTATCTAGGGTTAGGGTTAGAGCCCTCTTCCGACCAAAAAAAAAGGAGGCCCACCCAGCCAGAGTGGCCAAAGTGGGACAGGAAAATATTGAGACGGTGCATAAGCCGAAGCCTATACAAGCCGCAGAGACCCTCTGTATGGACAGGGTCGCCGTGCTATGAAGGATCTTTACGGCCACAAATCCGGGACGTGAAGGGACTTATGCCATCAAGGTAAGTATGAGGTGTTGAGATATTCGAACGCGGCTTTTATAGTGCAGCCAGTGCGCACGGACCAGGTCACGCATGGGACCCTAGATAAGATAGGGACGGTATATACGATCAAATTTTGCAGGTGGAAAATTGCATGGGGTTGACTGTACACCGACGGTGCGCGCAATGGCTGCGACCACGAACGCTGGCATTCAGTGGCGCGTTTGCGGTGGGTTTAGTGGCCTCGGCAGGCTATCGATCGATATCCCTGTCATGTGGGCGTCCAATCACGCTTCCAGGTTACAGTAGACTCCCTCGAGTCTCCAGGTTCTCTTCCTTTCTCTCATCCACCACTTTCTCAGTCCCATGTCGTTCAAGCCACCCAGGATGCTCCAAGTGGGACCACAGCGCCGAGCAAATCCTCAGCCTCACCAAGGAGAGCATCGCGAGCACCGTGCCAGATGGACAAGATTGGCAGTCTGGCTGCAAAGGACTGTGATTTCAAATCGGTACGTGTTGACTGGTTATTTCCTAGATTGCATCCGCTAATGATGCTCTCCAGGTCTTTGTACGTCGCTTGGCTTGAATTAAATTATCCTCTGAACGACATGTAGCTGGCACTCGCGGAAGCAGACACGCAGTTCGAGATCGTGTCCGAACCACTCTCTTTCTACCAGAATGTGTCCCCGTCCAAAGATCTGCGTGATGCCTCCAACGATGCTGAAGCGCTCGTCCGTGATTACGGTGTCGACGATCCATGAGGCTGGACGTCTTCCAGGCTAAGACTGCTGCCCAAAGAACATCAAGGACTCTGGCGCCTGGGAGAAGCTCTCTCCGAAGAGCAGCGCTCGTTGAAAAGATGGTCAGCATATTTACCAAGGAGCTTCACGTATGAACATTTGACAGTTTTGGATGGTACTCGCGCTGGGTTGGCATTGCCCGAGAAGACGCGAACAGAACTAATGGAGTGAAGAAGGAACTGTGAAGCTTTGCCTAGATTTCAGCGTATGTGAATCCTCTTCTGGAAACACCTCCTGATTGTTTGTAGAAAACTTCAACGAGGAAAATGTGCGATCCACTCCGTCCGTGTCCGAGCGTTCATTGATTTCTTTTGCCTAGGCTGTGATATCCTTTACTGCCGAGGAACTTGATGGAGTTCCTTCAGATGTCATTTCTGTTACACGAAGCGCACAGAGGACGGCAAAGAACTGTTCGACGTCACGTACAAAACGCCTGACATTTTCCCGATCGTATGTTTCCCAAGGACATATTCACGTACTCGACGATCTAACAACGTATAGTTCAAATATGCCAAGAATTCGACAACGCGACAACGCGCCAGAGGCCACGAGTCTCGTCTTGAAGTCAATGTTCCACTTTTGAGCAAGGCTATCGGACTGACGTCGCAAGATTGCGGGAATGCTTGGCTATAAAACTTGGTATTTTGCTTCCCCATAAATGGTTTTCAATAGCACTAACATCAGAGATAGGGCGACTACATTACAGAAGTCAAATGATCAAAACTGGCACCGCAGTTGAGAAATTCTTGGACGACCTTGAACAAAAGTTACGACTGTTGGATTGAAGGACAAGGAAACGCTTCTCGCCCTCAAGAAAGCGGAACATGACGCGACTGGC